>JACXIV010000002.1:2046093-2174762 GCA_014737475.1 Bombus confusus | reverse complement strand
AGTGCTACATCCGATTAAATTACGTAGGTTTTGTGGAACAGGCTGACGTCTGTTCGACAACAGGACAAGATATAGCTAGCCTTTTACAATATCGGTTCCTCCGTATCGCGAATCTAGCTTCGCGATCGTTAAAGCGTAATTATTATGCTTTGGATTTGCTGTATTACGAGTCGACGCTCTACGTATTTCAGAAACGAGGTATTCTGTGATTATTTCAGACAATACGTCGCTTCGATCCATCCATTCTACGTAAATTTACGCTTTTAATTCGTGTCCGATACGCCTCGATTTCTCTAAGCAAAATATTTCTTACGTTGTGAGATTCTCACAAGTATCCGTGTAATTGTATCGCAGAAGTACTACATCCGATTAAATTACGTAGGTTTTATGGAACAGGCTGACGTCTGTTCGACAACAGGACAAGATATAGTTAGCCTTTTACAATATCGGTTCCTCCGTATCGCGAATCTAGCTTCGCGATCGTTAAAGCGTAATTATTATGCGATGATATCGTGTCTGAAACGTGTCTTCGTCGGATTTAACTCTTTGCGGACGAGCGGTATTGGCGCGCGCAGTTGAGAAAATACACGCGTTGAACGTTTGCGTGATTCATCGTCGAGGGTCGTATTATTTTCATTAATATTTAATTCAATATTTAGTTCATCGCTAGAAATATTGTACCGTCTGAGCGGATTCCTCGTCGAACGGAGTTCGCTTCCACCGTCTGAAGCACCGTCGTCGTCTTCTGTCTTGTCAGCTTCAAAATAATATTCGTCGTCGCTGCTATCGCTATCGAACACGTGCTTTCTGCATCTTTTACGCATCGTGTACAAGGTATTACGAAAAATATATAAATTATACAAGAAGCTTGCTGATTCGTCTGCCGATGCCACCGAAAGACTGAAATTCGTTCAGACTCGACCATCAGCCTACGTCGCGAGTTTACGTCAAACGGAAGATAAGATTTCCAAAGATCTATCATTTTCTTTCACCAACAACATACTGCTGTTTAGTTTACTATATCCGTGCGTAAATACGCGTAAGATTATCGCTCGGAAAAATAGACGTACGCCAGCCACTTCAAAACAAGCGCTATTTGCCGACACTCGTCCGCAGAGGGTTAATATTTAGAAAAATTCAATTCGCGTCAAAAATAAAGACATCTTCGTGTATCTACATCTATATAAGAAAAGGTTGAAATTATAGAATTGAAATGAAATTCATTGAAAAAGTAGCGTGTAATTTGTTTGCGTTTAACTTGTCTCTCAGGTCAGCCAAGTAGTTCCGACTTATTGTACCTTTGAATGCGCAGATATGAAAGGGAGGAGTATCGGTGCTCGTTGTGCTCGTACGCGTGCACCATCGAGAAAGCGTTCCAGAGGCATTTGAGAGCGCACGCGAAGGGCACGGCGTCGAAAACGAGGGTGAGCTGCGCTGTCTGCGGCGCGGACAGATCGTCGGAAGTAGATCTGAGCAGACACATGAGAAGGCATCGCGACGACCGATACTTTTGCTGCGACATTTGCATCTTCCGCACGGTGCAGTTAAAAAAGGTAATATTTTCCCTCGGCACAAAAGGAAACTTCGTTATTGGGAGCGTGCACGCGCATGGAATTCTAAAGCGACGACACAGCGACGATCGATGAACTTGGATTGTTTGGAATTCTGGTTGAGTGAAAAGCTCGTATAATCCCTGGACGATCGTAAATTCTACGATACGCGTACGCGTGTGTATCGCGCTGGTCTTTTGAATTTCGTAGAACGCTCGGGATGCTCTACTTTCACCTGTAAATCAAAACTTTCGTTCTATGTAAATACGTATATCGCGCGAATCTACCGCTTTTTCCAGCGACTTTTCACCGATCCGTGAATGTATTTAGGACCCACGTACACGCGCAGCTGTATCGTCGTAACGGAGAGCATCGGTGAATAAGACACGTTGACGCGGAATTCAAGACGTCGATCTATCGCCGTGTCGATGTAAAATGTAGCCGATGAGATCGTGTTATAGAACAGTATCGTAATTCTCGGCTGCACCGTGATTTTACACGCGATATCCGATGCGTATTAATATCGAGAAAAATGCACTGTATTAATCGTAGCTCGTTATAATCTCGCGCGTAAAGTTGTTCATCATATTCGACGTGATTTACATATTCGTACGAAGTATCAAAGGGAATCGCTCTACGATATTAATTATTTGCTCGTAAATCACGCCACATTATACTTTTATTAATATGTATAAGTCATTTATGAGAAGATAAAGCACGATATTCATCGATCGACGTGGATCAGCTTGTTTTAGAATTCTACACGATATATTATTTCACGTACATACATCGAATTATTCGTTAACTCGTAAACATATCTCCATATACAGTGACTAAAAAAACTCACTGGTATTTGCATATTAATCGATTAGACGAGGAATTTTCACGAGTATACGTACATCGAGTTTTGCTTCATTCGTTAACAGAACGCACTATGAAACGTGTAGCACGAAAATGAAATTTATAATCTGATAAAAAAAGAAAAAAAAAAAAGAAATACATTTCATCGAAAAATAAGAATATATGCAAATACTTTCTACGGTAAATACACCGAACGTAAAATACACCGTACAATCTTCATTTGTCCCGCCTCTTGTTACTTGTTTCTATCACGTCGTCCGGAAAGTTTCTTTCGTTTTACAAGGAAACGATAGACGCGCGTAATTCGATAAAATAATACGAAAGGAAAAACGTGCTGCATGCCGTGTTGTTTCCTTGCAAAACGAAACACACTTTCCAAACAACCTAACATAATCGTTCGTACGCCTACTCGGCTCCGCTTGTCTCGTCCATTCGCCTATTTGTAATCTCGAGAACAATGATTTTCTATCTTTGATCAGCTGATCCAACACCGACGAATGCACACGGGCGAGAAGCCGCACCTCTGTCCGCACTGCGCGTACCGAAGTGCACGCCGTGACAACCTGCGTAGCCACGTTAGAAGAGTGCACAAAAAGGAGAATTTATATTGCGACACGTTCAGTCCACGCGGTATGCAGTTGACACCGACCGTCGAAAGGGACAGCGAAAGGGGAAGTCCACTGGTGATGAGCCCGCTATCCTCGTCATCATGCAGCTCGGAATCCACGAACTAGCGGAGCAACTCGCGCCAGGAAGCTCGAAGAGGAAGGTGGAAGTCGTGGCCGGGGATCGAGCGGTTCGTCGTTGTTTTACACGTCCTAACTTTGTCAATACTGCGACTAATAGATATTAGAATGGCGGAGGAGATTTTACATTGGCAACGAAGATCGTGTCATCGCTGGACGAGCTGCTTGGAAAATCGATGCTTGGAAAAGCGTTTGATCGTTTCGAACATGTTGCCAAATTATTAGCATCGGTACTGTTTCAAAAGTATGTAAAAGGAGAGTAGATAGTTTCGGAATGTATAATTTCAAGAAATTGGATGCTCGACAAGGCGTGGAATTGATTTACATTTATTTTGGGCATTCGGTTGAATTTAGGTGCAAGCGAAAGACGATAGAGGAAATTACGCGTGCAAGAAGCTTTCTAAGTTGTCGGTAATATTTTCAACGCGAGATGGTGGATTTCAAGCGAGACTAGCGACGGTGAAAACAGTCAGAAGTTGTGACAGTAGTTGTGGAAGAATTGCAACTCGGCTCTTAGCTCGATTATGCGAATGATATGCCTACGATCCTAACGATAGACTACGATATGAAGTATACGAGTAATAATAAAATGAAGTAGCTAAGGAGAGTATGTCGACAGAGTGCAACTTCTGGCTAATCACGATCGACCTTGCCCTTAGTACGTAGGAATTATGTAGAGAATTGCATGCGAACGTCGATAATTCAATCTAGTCTTTGAATTCTAACGTGGTCTTATTATTAATTAGCCGATTTAATTATCAAAGTCTGTTCGTTGATCAGAACGTTGATCAACGAAACTAAAGCTGCGCAATGGTGCTAGAGTCGTAGACTGAATTATAGAGGAAGACTGAAAGTAGATGCTTTCACGGTGTGACAATTCGTCCTTTGTTTCCCTTTACACCGTGATCTAAATGTACTTGAATCAGCGATTATTAAGACTGCTGTCCTGATGGCCAACAGAGTCTCGTATTACAGATCGATACGTCTCGCGATTAATCGATAATTAAATATTCCTCGGTAGAATTAAAGAAGAGAGAAACGCGTAACTGGATGAATTTCGCGAGAAGATCATAGGTGAGAGACTCGACGAGCGTGCCTTTGTTGATTTTTTTCATTCTCCTGTCATTTTATGATTTTTCATATTTTACGTCGAAGAGAAGAATTCTCATGCTACATGCTTGAGAATGAAAAGAACCAGTTGCGTTCAAAGATCTAAGTTCTTGAAACTTAAGGCAGGCGATATTTTAATATTATCGTGCAAAGACATTTTGAAGAGGATGAAAAGCGACTTCCTTTTAAAACCGTTCTCTCGTGAAGAGTAGGAAATGCAACTTGTCATCTTGTTCCGCTCTAGTCCCCGTACTCGATGGTGTAATTCACCGAATTAAATTTCTTACGGGAATTAAACGTATCGACAGCATTTATTTGCGTAATACGAGATCTCTGGTCTCTAGGAAAGGTGCTATTTTACAAAGATAATTTTACCGTCGCGTCCTTTCATATTTAAGCTTCAGCTATAATTATGATTGTCTTTACACATTGACGGACAATGATATACACTGTTATTCTTATTATTACATATTATTACACGTGCTATTATTACTGTTTAGCATAACGCGAACGCGACACTATTCTTACGGGGTAACCGAGATCGCAACGATACGTTACCACGTAATGGCGTGTATACGGTGTGTTCGTTGATCGAGGAAAGAGCAGTCCGTGGGAGATTTTATCGAATTTTTCATATAGATAACGATAAGTGACGCGAAAGTCTTCTGTTGGCGGTCGATGATATAATGCACGTTCGCTTTAAACAACTTAGGTAAAAAGAGAAAAAAAAAGCAAAAAGCGAAGAAAAGATATGACAACGGCGTTGTTTAACTTTTTCTCGCGTGTTAGATAAAAGAAAAGAAAAAAAAAAAAAAAAAAAAAAAAAAAAAAAAAAAAAAAAAAAAAAAAAAAAAAAAAAAAAAAAAAAAAAAAAAAAAAAAGAAAAAAAAAATAGCTAAGGAATCGTACAAGCGTGTGCATCGAGCACAGAGTGCAGGACTTTCCAACGAAACTACAATACGCAAGCAAACTTCTTATGTGTCTCAAGTATAACTCTTAAGTCGAAAGCTATAGTAGTTCCAAATGCAAACTATTAAACGATTGTCGTCTGTAATAAGCAAATTCACCGACGGTTCTCCCGAGAGAGAACATCGGTTTTACTCTGTCCTCACTTGACGCCTATGGAAATTATTATATTAAAATATCGCAAATTTTTTCTCTCTTTAGGATCGAACACCGTCCCCGAAAACAAGCGATTCGATTTGTCTGTCGTGCATTTTCCGCGAGGAAATTAAAAAAGGCAGAGAAAAGGGGGAGGCGATAAGGCGGAGCCCAATATACATATAACATAAATGTGTGTCAATTTTTAATGTATCATAACTACGTTCTAGTCGATAACAGTTTTTACGGGGGGGGGGGGAAGATAACAAGGCACGGGAAGAGGATCTATGCTCCTCGATGCGCAACGTTATGGCTGCGATTAGTACGCTACATTTTTTCTCGTCCGAGACGGCCATATTTTGCGTTTCGCAAAATAAGAAAAGGATGAATAAGAGGCGACTGAATTACGGCGGAGAAAAATCATTACGATCGATCGAATCGATACAAGGAACGAGCACCGTGTGATTTCCACTGTCAGAATTTTAAGTCGTTTTCACAAGCTCGAAATTATTTTCATCGGAATTTCGAAGTTGCTTGTATCGTCGCTTAAAACACTTACGTCCGTTTGTTCGAATTTCTCAATAAAGAATTCACAACGCGTAGTTTGGAATTATCCGAAACGCGCAACTCAAAGGCCGAGGACGATTACTCGAGTCTTTTTTTTTTTTAGCTACGACTTGAATTCTCTGACTATTGTAAGATATATATTTGTATTTTTTAATAATTTATATATATATATATATATATATATGACAAATTGTAATTGGAATTTTCACGTAGAAGGAAATTTTCTAAAATTTGTTGGCTCTTGTTCCGTGTTAGACGACGTTTCTATTGATAATCGTACGATATTGTACGATATAATTTCTACAATCTAGCCGCGATACTCTGGTCAGTTTAAGATGCAAGCTGAAATCCGAATTTTCTTATACACGTTCCGATGAATAAGTTTGAAACTGTAAACGATACTCGTACAATTCGATCGATCGTAGGAGGAATCGTCAACGTCATCTACGGCTGTACACATTTTCTCCGCCTACTACGATACGTGTGTTACGTGTACAGTATACAATACTTTCTTGCTTTTTGATATACGTATATTACATTCGAAACGATACTTTATATTTGTGAGACGTTTATTCCGACGGCGTGCGCGGCGAGTTCGCGATATCTTTTATAAAAGCGTAGTATGATTTTACACGTAATAATTGTGATGCACGTGTGCAACGTGGCTCCCTTGGTCGTACGAAGAGACAAAAGAAGAAGAAGAAGAAGAAAAAAAAAGAAAAGAGAAAGAAATAGAAAGAAAAGACAAAAGGAAAAAGCAGAAAGAGAGAAAGAGAGAAGGGAAACGAAGAGATGGAGCCAAGGAAGATCGTCGTCTCTTTTGTTTTTTTTTTTTTTTTCGAACTTTCGTGCATGCACGCGGATGCGATACTCTGCCCTACGCGTGATAATAGTATTTTTGGTACACGGTCGTGCCACGATAGCGGCTTCCAGTCGGAACGGATATCGCGGAACGACGATTGTTGATCGTTGGTATATCGGTGCGTTGCGTATTGTATTTATAATGATAATTCTATTTTTGATAACCGCTCGATTGATTATTCCATTTTAGATGTTGATCGTTCTACGAGGCCGCGTTTAGAATAATTTTCATAGCTTTTAAGATACGTCGCGGGAACGAGCAACCGATACGATCCTTTCCTTTTATTCGCATAAGCATCGTTATAGAACGACTTGTTCCCATGGTCCACGTGAAACGTCTCGGACGTAGATCATTTCGAAACGACGAGAGAAGAAGAAGAAGAAGAAGAAGAAGAAGAAGAAGAAAAAAGAAAAAAGAAAAAGACAAAAGAGAAATAAAATCGAGCATATAGCAATTACTTGATAACTTACGGGGTCAGTTTATCGCTTTTTCAGCGGATTGCCTTTCGCGAAGCGGACGTAGAGCCTCCTCGAGCCGAACGTGTAACGCGATTCATTGGCATTCTGTATTTCAGTATACGGCGGTGCATAATACGCGTACGATATAGCAAAAAAAAAAAAAAAAAAAAAAAAAAAAAAAAAAAAAAAAACAGGTCTTTTTATTATTATACATCGTATCGTGCGAACGATCGATCTCAGGTGCGTCCGAGATTTATTCTAATTGATTAATTCTAGCAAGCTCATTGTTCGTAAATGTCGTGCCAATAGCGAGGGGATAAAAGAGGAAGAGAAGGGAGCGCGTGCCAAATGATGAGAAACTAGCGGCGGAACGAGAATGTAGCGTTTTAAGGGGATGCGAAAGAATTGAGAGACCGCAGGCTGCGAACCAGTCGGATCTGCTCGATCGTGCGTATCCCGCTTCTCGAGTTGTTCCTTCGTTCGAGCGATGATTAATCAATTAGTCGGATAATTAACTATGAAAGGAAATGGAATATGGGGATAGCGAGCGAGCATGTCCGTCTCGTACGGAATTATACGAACTAGTTGTTACAATCTTTTAACTGTTGAATTTTTGCAGTAGATGGTAAGTGTCTTAACGTATACCTTATATAAACTACACGATAATATATTCTATATTAATGTTTCTTAGATTTACGTACGAACGATCGTCCGCGAGCTTTCGTCGATCATCGTCGTCGTCCAGCACTCAGATGGCAATAACTTACCGATTAGTCCGCATAATCGATTACTGTACAAACTTTCGAACGATACAACGCGCACGCGTTGCCGCTCTTCGAATTCAATTTGCACGTTCCGTCGTCGATGGTTGCACGCGCGGTGCCGATCCTTGTGAGAACCGACGATTTTCCATGTAAAGCCATCGGATCGATCGATTCTGGATACCTTCGAGGAATTGACACCTGCGCAACGATATTGCCATTATGATTCGGGAAATTTGTCATTGACGTAGAATCGCGAAATACGACAGAAAGGAGAAAACGATGGACAATTACGATTTACGAATTACGATTAATTAATGTTCGAAATTTGGCAGAGTGGAGCGAGAACGAAAGCAAAACACGAAGGAACGCAGAGACGAAACGCAAATAAAAACGAGACAGGTGTTTAAATTTGTCGAAGGACGTCCGGATAAAAAAAAAAAAAAAAAAAAAAAGGTCTTAAACATTAATACAATCTAAATGTGATAATATATTTGCTATATTGAATTACGACGTAATTATTACATATTCTAATTATTGATAACGCGCGAATCGTACGGGAGAAGCGAGCAATTTTAAGAAAGTCCGTCTATCCGTGTGAATCGTATGGCGTGTGCAGCAGCAAGGTGATCGACGAGATCGGATTTCTTTTTTTACGTGAATCGAATACCGTGCCAATAGCTTCAGCGTCTATTACCATCGCGATCGGCTTGGACAAGTACAAAGTATTCGGATAACTTATTTTTTGATTATCGATGAACGACGGAAAAACGAAGAGAAACCGATCACGCGACGATGCAAAGAGGAAAAGAGAACGAGCGACTATGAGAATCCGCTGTTCCTTTAAAATACACACTCCTTGAGATACAGCTTGTTCGTACGAATTATCGACGAACGTCGTCGAATCGAATTAGAACGACGAAACGAGTAGAGAAGAATTTAAACGAACTAAAATAAAACGCACGAGGAAGAAAGAGGAGAATCGTCGTGTCACCTTTGCCTGCGTTTGCGTTCGATAAGCACACACGGCAAATCTAACGTTCGGATTTACGATTTGCTTCACGAAATATAAATGAAAGAAAAAAAAAAAAAAAGACTCTTGCGCTCTACGCATATATATATTATATATATTATATATAAATGTATGTGTATGTGTGTGGGTGTGCCTAAAGATTTTCTCTTCCGATCTATCTAATTCACTCTGTATTTACCATCTCTCTTTGGCCTTCTACTCTCTGTCGCGCGTTCCTCGTACTTGCCAACGTTCTTGCGTTTTTCCTTATCTCTTTTGGGGGAAACCAGCAGAGAGTGGACCGGTTTGATTGATTCTTCACTGACGATCTACTATCCTTTCTTTCCAATTAATGCTCAATTTTTGTACGCACGCGATGCTCAGTTCTGTACGATTGTTCCATACGAATGTCATTTGTTATTGTTGTTGTTATTGTTATTATTATTATTATTATTATTATAAGATAGCGCGCTAAGCTGATCTTACATCTATCGATTGTTTAAGAAACTGGTCGCGCGTTTGACCGAATAACCGTAAGATGGGTAAAAAGCGAAGGAACAAGGAGTCGTCAGTTGAGGATTAATCGCGTTGTTTAACAATTGTCTCTCTGTGTTCCGGTTGTACCTATAATATATAATATATATATATATATCCCATCGATCGTTCCTCTTGATAGATGCAGTCGCGATGTAACGACGCGCGTGCACGGTGCATCTGCTTGCGTAGACGGCCGTAAGCGATCTCGTGTTCCAGAGTATACGAATTATACGTAAGGAATATTGGTCGATGTTTCCGACCACTCGAAGAACCAGATAAAAGCGACCTATTGGGAAAAGAGACATTTTTACGCTGTGACGTTTAAACAGATGTTTCGTTCGAATAGAACGTTTATAGACGCGCGACCACTTTTGCCGCTGTATCGACAGGTGCTCGACCAGCGTGTCCACGCGAATTCGCGTCAATTATCGAGTTGATAGACCGCGAGGTCCGATCATCTAGGTTCCCATTAGGTTGTCGCAGAAGTGTCTTTCTTTTGCAGACGCGTCTTTTACAACAATGCATCTTTATACAAGCGTGAAAGCTAATGGTAATTTGATAAAATAATATAGAGCGACGAATATTGTGCATCCGTCATTTTCTTATAAAACGAAAGAAACTTTTCCGACGACCCAATATACGAGAAACGTGTCTCACAGCGGCCAAACGAACTAAAGTCGAGACTATAGATCGCTCGAGCGATACCTCTAGTTCACACCATCTTTCGTCGTCACAACCCTGCATGATACGATAGTCTTTATCTGGCTTTATCTCGTATACTCGAAACTACGTCCCCGTTCATTTGCTAACTCCGTGCGTATGAAATTTTGCCTTTCTATCTTGTTCCTATTTCCACGTTTCGATCATCGCTAACGTGCCACCTGTTACCTGTAGTAACGCCTCTGCGGTGTATAAATTGCTTAGTATAGAGATTTTTCCTAAACAATTCCAAGTACGTGTTATTTTTCTCGAGTATTCTTCTGCTATTAATACAGTTCTCTGACGAATGCATCTGTTTTTCCTAATCATACTGCTGCTAACCGTCGTTACGACAGTCTGATGATATTTGCGATGATCGTGAATGCAAAATTTCCTATTCCAAACTACTCTTATTTACTTGCTACTTAACACTAAACCTACCGACACTTCTTGTATGCTTATCGATCGTTCGTTATAGGACAGACTACAAGTTTTTCTTAGGGAAAAAAAGCAAACTAGAGATAAATACAGAAGAATACATTGTATGCATGTTTTATGAAAAGTATAAATTGTTTAGCATAGAGATTTTTCCCAAACAATTGCAAGTACGTGTTATTTTTCTCGAGTANTTCTTCTGCTATTAATACAGTTCTCTGACGAATGCATCTGTTTTTCCTAATCATACTGCTGCTAACCGTCGTTACGACAGTCTGATGATATTTGCGATGATCGTGAATGCAAAATTTCCTATTCCAAACTACTCTTATTTACTTGCTACTTAACACTAAACCTACCGACACTTCTTGTATGCTTATCGATCGTTCGTTAGGCAGGAGAGACTACAAGTTTTTCTTAGAGAAAAAAAAGCAAACTAGAGATAAATATCAAAGAATAATATATCGTATGCATGTTTTATGAAAAGTCAGAGATTAGGGAGCGATATGATAACGTTTAAATATGGTGAAATTTGTGTAGAAATTTGAAAGCGGTCAATCTGACCGTAGTGGTAGGTTTAGTGTTGATACAAACTCAGTCCACGTTTCTCAGAATAAAATCTCTAACGCGGTGGATATTTTCAATCGTCAAAGATCAGCAACAATTTTCTCTCTTCTCTGTAGGTTCGAGTCTACCGTTTGTTCAATGCAATGCTGCTAATTTCGATGCTATCTACGTATGTTGATTTTCCGCCTTTCTGTAGCTAACTTAGTCCTATATTTACCTAATTCCTCGGTACTTTTCTTCTCGGCAATTTCGATACGATCCTCTCTGTCCTCTACTAAATTCTTGCAATATCTCTCCGCTAAAGAATTATCAACCAGCTTTATCTCCGCAATCGTATCGGATAAGGTAATTTTTCAATAGTTCGTATCATACGTTAAGTTTATCTTTCGCCCTTTTATCTTTTGCCACTGTTGCTTCCATAACGTTGCCTGACGTAAAGTGAGCACAAACGCTGCTTTAGAGAGGAGACGCGAGCAGGCCTGTATTCGGAGAATGTGAAAAAACAGCGATAGGCCTAAATAAATGGACAACGAAAAATTTTATGAACTTTATGTACAGATAAATATTCGTACTTTAAGTGAGCGATCACAACGACTTCGAAACGAATTCTAAAGACGCTAGAAAACACGAGACGCTGAAGCTGTCGAAGCAACGACCGCTTTCGGTGCGTCGCCAACGCTTGAACGATTTCGCGCGACGCGCAGTTCGATCGAGAGGCGTCGCGACGCTGATCCTTAACACCGTCCCAAAGATCGTCGACTGTTCGTAACTTTAGATTAATACAATTGAAATGCGGCCGTCGATGCGCCTCTCGACGTACGTGCGAAGGTTCGATGATGTTCCTTGTGGTCGAACGATCATGAAAGTCAGCGTTTAACTTATCCGCTCTTTGTTGGAAGATCAACAAATCTCCATGGAATTTTATGACAGGATTACGCAGTCGTGGACTTGTTTCTTAACGTGTTCCGTGCCGCGAATTCATTTCAGCGAAACGCGTTCGATCGTCACGATATCTAATTAAATCTGCGACGATGTAATAAAACGGTGAACGATTCCGAACGAACGATTTTTCCTCCTTTCTTTGTCCTCAAGATTTCTCCAGTCTCCGGTATAGATACCAACAATATCCATACATTTTCAACTTTCCGTAGAATATATAACGATATGGAGTGTAACGATATTCAAGACGCGAAACGAATAACATATTCTTGCGCTTGGATCCTGCTTTGTACGTTTTTTAAGCGCTTTCTACTTCGAGAAATCTTGAAAAATCTTTCACGCTCTGCGACAATTGACACGAGCCACGTCGTGAGGATCGCGTTGACCCTATCGTTAGGGAGGGTCTTCTGTATAATTCTATAATTAAGTCGACGAAGATATTCGCCACAGGGAACATTTTCCGCATAACTTAACGGCGTGAACGAGAGAGACACGAACGATGCGCGCGGCACGTATACGGATCTCCAAGTCCGTGCACGCGCGTTACTCGCGTACTCGCGCCTCCAGACGTACGTAACGATCAGTCTTAAGGATACAATTAACGAGAAAAGTAAACGAATAAACTTGTCGTCGCCATTGTGATTTGAGGTAGAAGAATTGACCCGTAGTTGGTCGCTCAACGTGCAACACCGAACCGGCGTTCATGACTATTTAGATAATTTAAGATAAATTGGCCAATTGATATCGACATCCGGTGTAATTGTCCTTTGGTAAATTCCATCGCATGCAGGATGCTTTGTGGCGATATTGATAAACAAACAAACAAACAAAAAAAAAAAAGAAAGTTCGCACGAGACAGTTGGTTTGTCTACCTTCCTCGAAATCGATGGTGCGTCTCGCAGTCGAATCATTTTTACCTACGTCTATGTATTTCTGTGTTTTTCTGATTAAAATATAGTAAAATAGAAATATTGTGTACTCGGTGAAATGAGTCGAAACGATAAAACGTAACTTTCCTTTTCACCGTATCGAAGCTGTCGCGATCTTCGAATTTTTATGTCGCAATCTCGGTCTCGTTCCGAGAAGCAAAAACGCCTTTAACGTCTGAAGAGAAGCTCCAGCACGATTTCTATATATTTTCCTTCGACTTAAGAAATCCTTTGCTCGATAGAAAAGACGATCGAATACAACGGAAAGTAAGCCAAAGACTACAGCGAAGTTAAAATCTATCTTCAGCTCTCTCTCTTCCTTTGTTTCTTCCTTAATTCGTGCGTAAATTGTTAGAATCGTCAGAAATGTCATTCGTGCAGACATTATCAAAGAACGGAGCAAACGTTTCCTTGTCTTTGACCTATGGGAAATTTCTCAGCGACTTGTTACGCATCTTCAACCACAAAGCTTCTCATGCGGTATCGATCCAAGTCTCACCGATTGATTAGTACTTGCGTTGAGCTATTCGTGATTTTAATGATACACGATCGTGAGAGATCGCTGCATGTTCGTCTCGTTTTAGACGAAAATGAAGGAAAAGACAAAACGTCGGTCCGCAGTGCTTCGCATTCGAGGACTCTCGGGGCAAAACGTTTACCTGTTTGTATTGCCGGAGTCACTATTTGGCTTTGGCGCGATAAAGTCTTAATAAAGGTTTCATTAAAATATTTACGTTTTCAGTGTCTCGTCTCTCCTTCGTCATCGATGCCCGGTGAGTCTCGATAGTCACGGCTTTATGCAGATTCTCTCCATTCTCCTTTCACAGCCCGTGCAAGTATGATACGCTTCGTTGGATGCGTGTTTACTATCAGTTACGCGTATCCTGAAACGTTGATCCACCGATAGATCATGCGAGTACCTACGTATTAACAAGATCATACGAGTTACATCAAATTGTAGAAATTCATGGCGAATTGATGATTTGAAACGTGATATCTGTCTACTTAGTAACTTGTTACTTGTTTTAAATTATGTATCTCGGTTATGTGTATTTAAATGAACAGTAGCGTGATGCAGTTCAATAAATAAATTGTCGATGTATCTGCCATTTTTGAAACGCGTAACGACGCTTCTCTATTAACTAACGCATTACTCGGCTAATTAATATACTGTGATTCGTTATTTACAAAGTGCTCGTAGTTATATACAGAAGAATACATAATCTCGAGATTTGTCAAGGTTTTCCCTTGCTTCGGTTTCAAGTTTTTCAGATTTCAAGCTGAGCAAAGAGACTCCCTTCCAATTTCGAGGAACAGCTTCACAACGTTCGATAATTAGGAACATCAAATTTATTATTGGCTATTGTTAATTAATTATTTATTTAAATTTTATTGTCTATCAATGAATTAATGATTTATTAATATTTTAATTAAAAATGTATTTCATCTCACGATGATGTTCCACTAAAAATAGTTGCATTAATCGTAACGAATTGAAATTATTGCAGATTTCTCTACACGCGATACTACTTATGCGATATATTAAATTATATCCTGTGAAGAAGCAAGTATCCGCAAACTTTTCAGCCGTACATTACTCAGATTCGCACTTGACAATCCCCGTGAAATATCAAAGAATATAAATATTCGATAACTTGATAAGATTGTTATTAATGTTGTTACTAATGTCAGGAGTTTCGATTATACGCAACAGCAGAAGTATTACAGCATCGTCAATGAATAAAGCTTTTCTCCGCATGGATATATGGACACGAATATGAATTAATCCAGTTTTATCTGTTGACGTCGATGATAAAAATGATATGAAAGCCATGAAACACAGGCCTTGTACGTAAATTATTTTCATGCAGGATTTTATAAATACAGAGCGCTGTGTACGCGTCTTGAGAGCATTTATCGGGCTGAAGTTACGGGCATTGAGAAAGATTTCAATAACAGTTGCACTGCTTTCTTCGTGGCAATTACGCTATATATTCTATAATCAAGGATAATATATTCTTTGAAATATCTTGTATCGTGTCCGGAGAAATGGAAATGTTCAATTTAAATGTTCAGCTATAATACATTGTACTCTTTGATCAAATAATCAACATAGATTCGACGAACGAATGGCAAACACCGTATTGAATATCTCCGATTGTACATTTTTTAGACTGGTTAATGAACGTAAGAATGATTATGGCTAATGAATAATACTTGGAACAAAACTGGCCTTTATCTTTCGTTGGAATACATAACCATGCCCAATTGTTTTATGGTCGATAAAAGTTATCGAGTAACCAGATGATGCTGCCAATTGTATGACTCATTCGTAGCTCGGATGATCAGTCAAGTTGATTCCTTTTGATTTTTCTACGAGGGGCGCCGGCGAAGACGATCTTAAGGAACATCACCAACAGTACTCGCTGTTCCATGCGCTATTTATCTAACACATTGAAGATATTAACAAAATAATAAGGAAATAATAGTAAATCTACAATAATACATTGTGTGATATCTACAATAATAATAATACTAATTATAGAGAATTAAGAATTTTCTTACTTTTGTACATTTCAGAAATTTTACAACCAAATTTTGTTATTGTTCTTTTTATTGCTGCTACCATCCTTCTTCCTCGATGCTTGTAAATATTTTTCTTTCCAAAGGAGTCGAAGATCGATATTTTCGCAAAAGATAAAGTACAACGCCATCGAGCATCTATCTACGACCTGACAATTGAATTACGCGAATAACTTCGTCGATGAAATCATTTCTTTCACGATTGGAAATTGTATCAAGGACCAGATATAGAGGAAACGCTCTGTGCTTGTTAAAAATGTTATCTTCTCGAATACTCTAAAGATAGTTAGGAGGAGAGCATCCGAAAAATGGCATCTAATTTTGGAGCACGCTTGTAGTTATATAAAAGAAAAACATCTAAATGTTTTAAGCGATCTCCGTTTTTCCTCGATGTTACATAACTATGTACTAGAACGCTCCAGAAACGCGAATTCTCCTACGACGCAATTTTTTTTTAAATAATTAAATTTTTCCCTATCTAATTATTTCCATGTGAACCCTATTATCGGTATTAACATGTTAATATTATGTACTACTAACCCAATGCAGCTTGAAAACTAGGGTCGAGCAGCGAGATATTTTTCTAGATAAGTCGAAAACTAAGGCCAAAAACTTGAGGAAGTTGTGGAGCTTTGCAACATGTTTCAAAATCATCGAAATCGGAGAGCAAGTAGCTTCGCGACAAATTCGTCGATTTTGCTGAATTTCGGTTTAAATTTTCTGTGATTTCTGCGCGAAACCAGCAGGGTCGTTAACATTTCTCTAGCATTTCTCTCAGTGACAACTTCGTCGCGAGGTCCCATCGCCTTGCATATAACGAAATCTTCTCCAGTCATACAGATATGAACCGCATATAACAGCAGAATGAAAGGAAATCCTCTAACAAGTGATCCTTCTAGACGTTATCGAATATCCTAAAAACATAAACGCATAGAACACGTTAAAACCAATCCTCTGGATGGATAAATATCCGTCAATTGTTGAGTTGTAAGTGAAATTAAGGTTCGATGGAGGATGCATTTGTAGTATCGCGGTCAGATTCGTGCGTTTCGTTGTGTATGCACGTGCGTGTAAGTAGAGGCTGTGAGTCGACATAGTGGGGATGCAGAAGCGGACAGTGACGAGAGTAGGGATGCATCGCGCGGCAGTAGCGTGTGTCTCGCGTAGGTTTCAGAGCAGAATGTTAGTGCGAGCGCACGAGCACTGGCGACGTGTTGGAAGTGAACGCGTTTCGATTCTTTTATCTTATCGTATATAGTTTTATCACTGCGTAAATAGCAGAAGTTTTACGTTTGCCGCTGCTCGGATAGTTTCGTTTGTCGAACATTAAGACGCGAACGAATCTAGGAAAATGTCAAAGAATGCGAAGAGAAAGGAGAGAAGCTCGATCGCCTGAAGTGTGAGATTCGCGTCCGTGTGTGTATGTGTGCGTGTGCGCGCGCGCGTGTGTGTGTGTACGTGCGCGTTGTCTCGTGCGTGAGCGTACAAGCGTTCCGTGCTCTGTGTCTAGCTCTAAACTATTTGGTGCCAGTGTGCGTGGCGTAGGTATATATCGTGTGTATACACCTTTTTAACGGTGGAAAGAGAAGAAACGAGGAGAGAGATGATGACAGTGGCAACGACTAACGGCCAGGTGGGTCTCTGACCCCGCTGGACAATAAAACAGCTTCGTGTTTAAAACAGTGTTCTATGTGCAAGATTAAAGCGCTTCGATCCGCGAAAAACACTCGAATAGCCGAGGAATCGTTTCACGGCCCCGTCTTGGACAAGTTTCAAGGTACGTGCCCCTTGTTTCTTTATATACGATGCCTTCGTTTCGGCGACACTCGAGAATCAACAAGTAGGCAGCTTTGTTTCGCTGTAGAAAAGTCAGTTCAATCTGGTGCGCTTAAGAATCATACTGTGACAAACGTTTCAAAGACATTGACTTTCCGCGACAATAGAGATTTTTCTTCGCACAATCGTGGTAACCTTGCCGCGTGAAGATCCAAAGAGCATAGGTACATCAGAATATGTTTACTATGTATGCAAAAATGGAGACTGATTAGAATGAGACTCCACGCTAGACTTGTTGACATATGATGTACTGTAATAGATATACTGTAAATACTGCAGATAGACAGATATAATGAGAATAAGTAGATATATACATATGAGTGTTAGATGTATATGATTATGCTTCTATCTTGAATTGTTACCTCAAACAGAAAGTTTCGAGATTCATTTGGTATCAAAAAATAGCGAATTTTGGAAATACATAAAAATTCAGTCTAATTTCATCTTCTATATATCTTAAAAATATATAAATCTAAGAGAAGCGAAAGATTATACTGACCAATAATTAATTTTTGTTCAAACACGATACAAGCTACAATTTGGTCCAGACAAAGTATAATATCTCGTAATATCCTTAAAATCAGGACTATTGCACTATTTAACGACCTCGATCTTCTACATCTGTGTACCACACATAGACGAAATAGATTACGATTAAATTTGTACGCTGAAACTAGCCAGAATATATTTAATAATGTTTCTATCTTAATAAAAAAAAAAGTACCTGCATTTTTCTAGTAACCTCAAAAATGAAAAAGTTGACCGATTTAATAGCCGAACGTATTGATTAACAAAAACCAACCGATGCATAGGTACAGTACAATAGTAAGGAATGTCATATCAATAACACAAATGATATTATTCCTTTAATACGAACTATAAACAGGTATGATTACGTGAGCAACGAAGATGCGCGCGTACTAAACGTAGAAGCCTATCAACGTTTTGGCAAATATTTGCCTTTCAAAGGAACAGTTGCCAAGTATGCCACTCGGTTGATAGGAGTAATTGGAGCGACTTTATTATTGACTGTTTGCCTTGCATGTATTTTTGCGTGTCATTTGAATCATACGATGAATACTACCAAGATCAAATTATCTCGAACATGTTTTATCGACATGACATTTAAATAAAAGAAACCATTATATTCCAAATATAAATGATAATTAACGGACTATTGACCAATTACGTTCAACAAGTAACACGTGCCATTAACACGATCAAACAAAAACATTGAATTAATTTCAGTAATTATCCAACATAAATAATATTACAATGACAGCTTACACGATTATATATTAATCGCAAATGTAGTTCAACTAACCTTTCTTGAGTGGCAAGCAAAAAACATTCAAAAAACATTTGTGTCAAGAGAATGATTCGCTTAATTGAAACAAGCCATTCTTTTGTGACTGGAGTTAGAAACAGATATTGGAGGAAAAAGAAGAATGGTTCAAACTGGACTACATATTTACGATCATACCTTTTTCGCAAGTGCAATAATGCATATGCGTGTTACAGTTGCGCTATTTTTTGAAATAGAAACGTACATTTTCTGTTGCATAGATCGAATCGATTCCTCGTTCGATATAAGAAAGTACTAACGTCGCATGGTTGAAAACTGATCAGTTTAAAAGATATTTTAACTTTAATTTTGTAGAACTTATTATATGTACAGAGAAAAAGGAAAGACGTAACGCAATATTCTTCTATTTATATTTTCTATGTCTTTCATACGATAAGCTCTACAAAACTAAGATAGAAATATCTCCTAAACTAATCATTTTTCTTTCACTTTTCTGTTTTCCCCTGACATCTTTTCTAACTTCAACCAAAAAGAAGATATTGCCTGTTGCGGTCGCACGAATCACCCAGTATACCTGTCTTACATTTAAAATCCGTAATCTTACCGACTTAATTCAATAATACCGTTAGGTCAACAATGAGAATTTCTTTAATGAGAAAGTGGAACGCGCGAGTATCAGAAAACTAACCGCGTATGTTTTCCAAGACTGGCCGAAGTCACACGATCAAGTTTACAGACTTTGATAGCGCTGGTTTTAGCGCGAAAAGACCTTGCTTATTAATGTTAGGCAGCAGGAAATTGCGGGCGTTTAGGGAATAACGTCGAATACTTATCATTTTGCAGCGGAGATATCGGTTAATTTTAGAAACTCTGATGGATCTGTTGGCACGACTTTGCCATGATTCACGTTCCGTTCACGGCTGAGCAGAGGGAACATCGAACCGCTCTCCTTTGTCCGACAATGAGGAACATGGGAATGTAGGTCCAGCCCGACGATCCATGGATCGGAACTGAGAAAACATGGAAACGTGACGTTCGTGTTGGTTAGTGCAAAAAACCGGAAACTCGATGCGTTCGCTATCGGATTTCGAAGCGATGACTCACTACTACAGAACGGTCGTGTCAATTTATAGTTATCCCTGTTCTTTTTTCTTTATTGTTCTTGGTGACCACGTGACTAGATTGCGGCGATTCAAACGCGCCAGAGTTTCCAATGACTGTCGTTTTCGCGGGAATTAGAAATTTTATGTTATTAGCTGTTTTACGTATTACTCTCGCATGGTTTATCGTTTGTTCTAAGTTTGTTTGATTATTTATCAATTTTTCGAATGATTTTTATAAGATAACATTTACGTGCAATTTGAAGTAGATGTGCTGGAGAAGATGCAGCATCCTAACCTATATCTTTCATATTAATTACATAAACGAAGGTATTAAGTAGCATTTGGAGATATTACTAAACTGTTAAAAGGAAGTATACGTTAAGATCCACAATTATATGTGTAGTACTAGTGTACGATTACGTACGTACGATTATCATTCAAATTACTTCCTTAATAATGTGTCTTCATTTCCAGATTTACATACATGAATAAACGTTACGTACAAGACGCACGAACAAACGTTTCACGTTTCAAATTAACTAATTCGGACGTTTTATAAAATATTTTATCGCAACGAAATACTTTCTACGAACAGTAAATTTACTACGAAAAGATGATTTAAAGAATAGCTTAAACGCTAGATGGAATTACAGATTTACTTGAATTACAATTAACGTAAAATTTAATTAGGTGAAAATTATCGGACACCAGAAGAGGTATGCATGAAGCTGATAATCAAGACGAATCGAAATTATAAAACATGATTTATTCCAACTGCTCATTGCTAATCACGTGACTCGGAAGCGGTGATTCAACCGTGCAGAAGTGCTTCGCGCTGAGCTGTCTTTATTATCTAAGTAACTATCGTTGGTAGAATGTACGAAGCAAATGTTGATAGTTCTTCGAGTCAGTGTTCAACGCCTCGTCGGGATCTCGAAAATGAGGAATCGTCTTCGGATGTTGCGACGTATGATAAATTAATATATATCACTTTTTACAAATATTCGCTTGGTAATCTATCTCAAAGCCTTGAACAATTATTTACTCAATCTTTGATTCAGCATACAAATCGCTCGTACCGCCCGATCTTTTTTACCTACCTTATTCATATTCTTCATTTATTCACTAACAACCCTTTATTAACTACCAATAATTTCTTTTTAATACAAGTGTATGGGAGACAAGTTTCTTCAATGGATGAACATTCGTACCTGAGGTTGCATTTTAATTGTGCAACGTGAGAACAGGTGCCAGCAGGCTTACGCATGTGTGTTGCAAGACTAGAAATGAGTTCTATTTGCTCGATAAGTTCAGCATACTTTCACCGCTTTGTGGTAGTACGATCAACCACCATACGCTTCTGATTATTTCAAAATTTGTAAATTTTGCTTCCGATTTTACTATTGTTCGTTAATCGTAATGTCATCCTTTCGTTCCTTTGATACAGTTCAAATTGCATAATTTACATCTGTGTACGTATAATCGCAATTAATTTTTCTCTGTTTTTTTTTTTAACTTCTGTATTAAAAATTGATCCATGAATTTGCTATCATTGACGTGATACCATAAAAATTGTAATCCTCGTACCGGATCAATTAAAATATTAATCGAATGTGAGATATGGAAAGTAATAAATTAAAAAGAGGCCAAATTACAACTGTCCGACACTGCTCTATTATCTCTCGCCGCGCGCATGTGACTTTTTTTACGTCTCAAGTTGCACCGAACGCGATACTATCAAGTCCCTTGACACAGGTTGACGAGATGACATCCGAATAATCGTTGCAATTATAACGTAAGAGAGTGTTTAAGTAGCTTGGAAATCATCATCTCGGTTGTGTATTAAATTTATTAAAACGATAATCATATTCCTCGAAACAATTATTTTTTTTCCGAAGAAATATATCGAGTCCTTTGTCTTTGAAATCAAAATGAACAAGTCATATTGGTTTCTTTGAACGAAACCCGTCTTATCGAGTTACTCAAAATTATCGCATAATCGCTTGACCTGGATCGTACAAAAATTCGTTGATATCATCGGATCGAGTCGGATAAACTGAAATTGGCGAAAATCCCGAAATTTGAATGACAAATTATTTAACCAGCTCGCACTTTACAATAACAATAGCATCCGAAACGAATCGATTTGAGAGTGTGCACGCATGAAAGATATGAAAATACTGTTACAAGGGGACCGAAGCATGTGGCGCAGCTTCTACGTTCCTGGATCCTTCGGTTAAAAACGAGCGGCGAGACAGAAAGATATCCGTACGAGATGGAGGAGAAACCGATACCGAAACCCAGATCGGTGATGACCGAGCGACCGGTGCCAGCACCGAGGAGGAAGTTGCCGCCTTCGATGCCAGCGGCTCGATTCAGCAGTCACAGCGATTCGAGTCAATCGGAGAAAAGCGACGACTCGAAATCCACGTCGGAATCAAGGAGTACGAACAATGAATTTTTTCGAAACCTGAGCAGTAGCTCCCGGCAACTGAAAGACGAGATTTCCGAGAAGATGACGATGAAGGGCCGTGCGGTAATTTCCAGCACGAGGAACGCTAGCATTAGATTGGAAAAGTCGGTGAAGAATCTTTTAACGAGACGGCTAACTTCGTTGAATCAGGACGATCTTTTAAGGGACAACACCGGTGGTAATAAGAAGTTCAAAGATCCTGTAGAGGACGAGAGATGCGTCTCGATGCCGGCTGACGATATTTTCAGCAGCATCTCGTTCTACAGTCCCTTGAACAGTAATCTGAGAAGCGTCAGAAATGAGGAGGATCTTTCCGGGACGCGTCACAGTCCACCACCTCCTGCATATCCTCCTCCACATCCTGACGAGTCTATCTACGACGAACTGCAGTCCGTCACGTCGGGCAGCAGTCGATACGACACGATCAGCTCGACCATCTCTGACAAAGTCGACAGGGACTTCCCCGAATCGTTTGATCTGCTTAGTTTCGCGCTCAATCAGGTAAACGTACCGTTTAAAAATGTATTTGAATTGTTTTAACCCTTCAATTTTCATAGACACTAACGACAGTATCATTTTTTATTTATTCTACAACACAAGTAAATTAATCGCTAATTAATAGTATCGTTTCTAATTACTTTTAACGAGTACGTTATCTATTTCAGATAGTGCTGATTCATAATAGCGTGTGCTAGATCCATGATTTTCTTCGCTGTTCCATTGTCTTCGTTCCATTCGTTCAAACATCGAAACGTTTATAATCTATGATTTTTTATTTCTAAGAAAAATCGTTCGGTCGGTGGAAATAGAAATCAGGAAAATTTCTCGCTTTGAGTCGTAGCCCGAGCTATGGGAATTGCAGGGTTAGAAGCGTGATCCGTGTTGTTTCTACAACTGCATCCAAGAATAATGGTTTTGATTGTTCGCAAATGCCTCTTCGTTCTCTTCCTTTCTTTTCTTTTTTTCCCTTGCTGTACGTTGCGAACAACTAGAAGGAACATGTTCGCGTTGTAATAAGATTTCGAAGCAGTACGCGCGCGAAAAGAATAGACGATCGAGCGAGCGAACGAAAGAGAGACACAGGATAAAAGTGGATTTTGTTTTTCGACTTTTTTTTATAACTGAAAGAGCGAGCCTCAGTTTTCACGATAGGTTCGAAAAGTTTTTTCTCGCATTGCTGCAGAGAATAACACTTTTGATCCGAGGTCGTTAACTTTCTTCCCTCCGCTATCGATAAAATTATTAACGCGTGGCCGTCAGTCTGTCACTTAGTTAGCGCGCGTTCAATTTTTTAAATTACTTCAGCTGATTCAAACGTTTGATTTCTATCAAGCAAACGTAACTTTCCATCGTTTTGTCTCTGTCGTGGCATTTTCTATATTATAGTTTACCGAATGAATGAAATATTATGTATCGATACAAATATCAAAATATTACTTCACCTCTTTACCCCATTGTCCTTATCAAAGAATAAGAATAGCGAGACACAACAGAAGACCGATCAGGACAATACCATTGGATTAGATTGCGGATTTTTATGCGTTCATAGGAAACTTGCATAAAAGTCCACAGTCTTACATATAATTAAGAAAACCGAAATAATAACGTTAAGGTAGAAACAAAAATATAATTAAATATTTCCCATGGTTTATCGACAGGCCAGTGATTCCGATCAGAGCTTGAACCTTTCCGACGTAAACGTGACACTACCGTTAGACAAATCGGATAACGCGAAGAGATTATCGAGATCCGATTCCTGGACGTTCTACGACACCGCGCCAGTTGGGAAATCCGAGGGGCTCGACGAGCTGGACAGGATATCCAGCGCGGAGGAGGACATCCTGGACAAAGAAGTGCCTCTGCTCGATCGAACGTCGAACGCGTCAAATGGAAGCCAAGCATCCATTCAAAATTCTCTGTATGAAAATCTGTCGCCGCAAAAGGCACAAGAAGAGAAAGAAACAACGTCGAACTGTCCAGAAAATAGACAACAGAGTAGTAAATCCTTGTTGTTCGAGTTTGACCCGTTCGCGAGAACTTCTGACGAAAACGTGTATAGCAACTTCGAAAATAACGATTTAATGTTACTGGAGACTTTACTGGCCACCAACGATTCGCCGAGCAGTTCTGGCAGTATTCTGGACTTTCAGGAAGCAGTCGATAACGAGGAGGAACAAGGTGACGTGGACGAAGAGGATGCCGAGCAGATCTCGTCGGTGCCACCAGAGCCACCGAAAAGATTCGACTCTTTGCCGAAAAACGAGTACGACGAGGTCACAGAGATCATTCCAGAGCCGGATAAAAGCGCTACAGGGAAAAATCCGGCTCTGTTGCCGAAATTGGCGCATCTAGTTACACGGAAGCAACCCGCTGTTCCCCCTAGAAAATCGACAACGAAGAATCGTTCGAGCGAGGCATCCTCCCCAACTTCTGCGATAGCTAAATCCCTGGCTGCTACGGCTAGCGATAGTTCAGGTAGTTACTTAGTTATATCGTAGCTTTAAGCAGATCATTGAACGAAGATTTCTTGTAACTCGTAAGGAGAATGTACGTAACGTAGATAAAAAGCAGGACAGGTAGGATTTTATCTGAAGAATTTGAAGTATTAGGCGGTCCGAAAAGTGTCTTTCTCTTACAGACAAGTCTTTTGCAACAATGCATCTTTATAGAAAGCTGAAACCTAATCAGTCAAATATCGTGCTCTTTATATTAATAGGAGGAAATGGATCACATACAATTCAGTAAGATAATATGAAACAAAAAACGTCGTGCGCCTATTATTTCCTTGTAAAACGAAAGAAACTTTCCGGACGACCTAATAGATTTGAAAGTTTTGGGAAAAAGATCACACCGGTATTCAAGAAAAAGCAGGAATGTAATTTATGTCAGTTCGGTAGTGTTGAAAACAATTAAGACCACTTCTGACCCTCTATATGTACAAGAAATGTATATTACCGTTCAAAAATGTATAATCGCTACTTTACATTTGTCAATTCTTCAACGAAGAACTAACAATTCAAATCAATTTCGCATGTAGGTGACGCGTGGCATTAAATTTCAAGACAGCGATAAATTGCAATATCCCGATATGCTTTGTTACGCTTAAACAATTATATAATCCTACTACTCGGCTACGTTTTAACGGTCTTGGCTGATCGATTATTATAATAATTATCTGCCTAGAACTTCGTGCATCCTATTTTTAGACTGCAATTGAGCTTCCAGTGATGTATAGAAGTACAGAAAGACTATATCGCCAATTGAGAGTAACTTAAATTAGTGTTAACAGTTTAACCCTTCTAACTCGACGGCGCTTGAAGCATTTTGTCCTACGCCGCTGTAAAACTCAAAATCATGACGATTTTTTATGTAAATACCCTGCGACTTAAAAGCAATTATAATTTGAAGATCTGATTTCTGATGTTTAATATAAAATAGTAACGACTCGACAGAGCCGTTCTATGGCGATATTTGCATTGTAAAATACACCGATATATACAGCATACAAACGTATACGGGGTCAGGAAGATAAAATCGTATGGTAATGAGTGTTTCGTTAGTTTTGTTCGCTTCCGCGTCTTTATTCCTGGTGTTTAAAAAGAGGTGCAGGCAAGTGCTTGTTTATTTCCATAAAGAATATAATCGCGTAAAGAAAACTTTTTATTTTTAAGGTCATACTTATCGAAAATTTGTTAAGTTGTTCGCTGTCTCTTTATAATAATGTAAAATGGTATTCGCATCCTCGAAATTATCGAATTTGATGATTTTTTTAAACTCCCATTTATGGTATAATAGACGATTAGTTTTTAATAAACGACGTGGCAATCAAAAATTTAATTATCGCGCTATGTATTCGTATTGTTAAACATTGCAATGTGTATCTGGTTAAAGAGTATTGATCACTTGAATTCGATAATTACTAGTACGAATACTTCTTTGACACACCGTATCTTACTAATAGACTGCGAATGTTTATGCAATTTCATACTCCTATGACGATAGTCAAAGGAATAAAACCTAAATAGAGATTCGTTTCGCTTATTCAAGAATATTTCGAAATTTTATATATTTTTGTATATCAGTACGTTATATTTTATATATTCCGTGAATACTTGCAGCTTCAAATATCTTTAAATGTCATAAATGCATGAACATCTACAGTCTATATAGTCTATATTATACGTGAAACGCAATAACTTATTATACACAAGTATAATTTACCATTTAGTACTAATTAATATCTAGTATTAATATCCATTTAGGAAATAATAGAACAATTCGTTAAATCCGTGACTGGAAACTTAACACTTTTATAATAAATATATTTTATATAGCTCGACGAAGGATAAATATATACGTACTTTACATGCGCCAGTTACGAGTACGACGAGCAGCACGACGACGACGACGACGGCGACGACGACGACGACGACGACGACGACCGCTGACGAATCGTCGTGTCCTTCGGGCGGTAAGGCCACGGAGGAGCACAGACGCGTGGGCGTGATCCAGAAATTGAAAAAATTGCGGCATGAGTCCACGGGGCACGGGATCAGACCGAACGTGATGAGTTTCGTGAAGAGCGGCAGTAAATTGCTGTCCAGAAGTCGTGACCACGGTGGCGTTGTGCCAAGCACGAAATCGACGAAATTGGAGAGGCCAAGGGTGAACGATCTGCTAAATGTGACGACGCACCGCGGAATCGTTTACAGGACCGGTGTAGGAATAGAAAGAGCAAAGGACCTGGTGCCTAGGGCAGCGATCTTGGCTGACCAGAAGCTCTCGTTCTACACAGATAAGGGCATGTCTACTCTGAAGGAGATCGTTCACCTCGACACAGTGTACAGCATTCATCTCCTTCAGGACTTTAAGTGAGTCGGCTTTTTCGTTGCATGAAAGAATGCTTCTGCGAATAATAACACTTTATGAGAGGGAAGAATTCGCGAGACGAAGATGATACACGAATGAATTGACGTGATTAAATTCTGAAGAAAAAACATATGCATATGTATGTATATTTGGCGAAAAAACGATTGATTTCAGTATGTTTATTATTGGACCGCGGATTTTTATGCGTTTCTGGGAAGTTCGAAGACACAGAAAATTTGTTTGTTTGAAGAACCTAAGTAAGAATACGTGTATCTGAATTCTTTCACGGGAGTTATATATTTAGAAAGAGATGGGACAAGTAAGTCGCTCCCTAACTTGTTTTTTATTGCACAGATTGCACACTAAAGTAAAATTATTCGTCATAATATTCAGGAGGCGAAACATATTTCTGTTTATGTTTTTCGTTCCTTTGGTTGCGTTGGCAGAAACGCGAATCCGCAAAAATATCCGCAGGCCATTTGTTACATCGAAGTTGCGATCCTGATCTTCGTGTATAATGTATAATATTTAAACTGCGGGCTTTCATGCAAATTCGTATTGCTAAGAATGTAGTTAAAAAGTTGGAGCATCGGTGGAAGATCGTTTCACCTATCAGATATTATAGAAAGCGCTGCACTTTGCATATCTCATACGTTTTCTCATATTGTGTGTGCTCTGTGCGATCTTGCACTTTCAAATTTTCTAGAAATGCATAAAAATCCGTAGTGAATGCGTAATAAGAATATCTGTGCTTGGAGAGAAGTTGAAGAAAAGTCTCGGCGAAGAAGGAAAATATGAGAAAGAAGTACAAATTTGCATATAGCAAGGTTAAACAGCGAACCGACGGAGGAATAACAAAGGCGATTTAAAATGTTCAGGATAGTTGATGGAGAGACTGTACATTGCATAGCAATTAGCGTCGAGGGAAGACCGAGCGTTCACGTGTTCTACGCGAAGGGTACCACAGAACGAAGGATTTGGGCTCAAAGAATACTAGAGGCTATTACTATGGTTTTTCCCACGAAGTACACGGCTGAGTTGACGAGAGTAGGATGGGCCTATTTGAAGGTATAAAAAACGCATAATATAAATCAACTTTGAATCCAGGAGATTTTATTTGATTTATAAACTTGTTGGTAGATACTAACATATCTATGCCAGAGATAGGTACGGTAGTAATTGAAGAAGATTTCTAAGATTTAATTTTTAATGCATTTTTAGAAATTTATAATTCTCGAATATTTACAATAAACGTTGAAAAGCAGCATGATATTTAATAGCAGATATTTTAGATTTTCTAGTTTATTTCATTGTTCTTTTTTATTTATATGGACAAGGTAATATACTTGTCCAAGTATCTTCGTTTATTTTGTACCGATTATGACCGTCTTTGGAGAAAACCACTTTCTAATGATCAAACATCCATTTGTGAAATAATAATGGCTGTCAATAATCATTATCATCGAGTGAATTACATACTAAAAATCATTAGTCGATATATATTCTAGGAAGGCGTAACAGGCATGTGGTTTCCAGCTTGGGTTCTCCTGTATCAGCGAACGTTAATTTATACGAAATCTCTGGATCCCACCACGGCCATAACTTTTGGAGAACTCGACCTTCGGAAGGCACGATGTATCGGTAAGTTTCTTTTTCTACGAAAATTACTCAATAAACATAAGTTTCTTTTTTCTGATTAAAATGATTAATGAGACAATTGTTTACACAGATTCATGTTGTTGCATTGAATTCGTTGGAAAAATTTATATATTGAAACACTTTCAAACACTTGTATATTTTTAAATAAAATATCAAGATCTAATTTTGAGAAATGTCCCATCAACAACGGTATGAAAGTTTCCAATTTTACTGTATTAGTTATATCTCGCTAATTTGTCATGACAAATAAAAGAATCGATCTACCTTGCAAGCTAGAACAAAAAAAGACAGTAAAGTTAAATTAAATTTAGAACTCGAAATTTATCCTACACCAGTTTTACAGTTTGCCTTACGTTTACACGGTTATTTCTAGAATTAAATATGAAAGGAATAATAAGTCAAATTATCGATGACCCACTTGCCCATACGATACTCCGAAAGATAACATTTTTTATTTGCTACGAAGTTCATCGTAATAAACGTACGACCTAGTAATTTAATGAAACAGTTATAAAAACGCAGCTATTACGACAAACCTTATCTCTTGGAATGCATAAACAATTTTCTACTGCCTATTTCTATATGTTTGTCTCGCGATGGCCAGAGTACGATGACGCATTGTTAAGTGCTTATCAGAACATTCTGGGATAAGCTAAATTGTTTACTTATGAATCACGGTCAAAAAAGTAGTTTCCACGATTTTCACGCTCTGTTACAGTCTTACGGGAACAGGAAGGACCTAATGCAAGTGCAGGATCAGTTCCGGTGGTGGTCGTTGACGCAGGTGGTAGCGGCGCACTACATATGGCTACACCAGGAACTCACGAAGGATCCGCATGGAGACACGCGCTTTATCAAGCTGCCACTACCTGTGGCCCCGCTCTAGAGCAGCAACAACTCACGCAAGATAACGTGCCTGTGATTCTCGACAAATGCATTAATTTCATTTATGCTCATGGTAAGCATATGTGGAATGCAGTAGCACAGGCAACAAGTGAAAGAAGATTGCCATTCCGCTTTTCAATAGCATTTCAGATCTGCTCCTTATTGCTTCTAAGTAATATATCGGTATACTGCTTATTAATATCATTATTATTATTATTATCACTTATAACTCGTATTTACTGCTGGTGCATGTAAAGTAATTCTCTTCGTTTTATGGAGAAATATACATGTAAATATGTGAAGTATAAGTTAAATTCATACATCTTTCAAGCTCTATATATGAATAAGTATATACGTATATCTTGTATGGCATTATATTATATGTTTCATTTTATACGATATGTATGAAATTTGGAAAAAATCTGAATTTATCTTATTTTACTTTTATCTTCTAGATCTCATATATATGTACATGCATGTAAAGTAATTCTCTTCGTTTTATGGAGAAATATATATGTAAATATATGAAGTATAAGTTAAATTCATACATCTTTCAAGCTCTATATATGAATAAGTATATACGTATATCTTGTATGGCATTATATTATATGTTTCATTTTATACGATATGTATGAAATTTGGAAAAAATCTGAATTTACCTTATTTTACTTTTATCTTCTAGGTCTCATACATATGTATAATATATATATAATATAATATAATAGATACAGTATTAAATTAACTCGAAAATATTGAATAATGTTAAAGGTATCATGTCGAAGGGCATTTATCGGCAAAACGGATCCAATAGTGCGGTGGTTAAATTATTGAAAGCCTTTCGTCGCGACGCATGGGCGACGCAAATTACGAGGAGCGCATATACGGAACACGATGTCGCCACGGTTCTCAGAAGGTTTCTCCGTGATTTACCGAATCCATTGTTTCCACCTAACATTCACGATCGGCTTTGTCTTACCTCAGGTAAGGACCACGCTTATTGTCCTTGACTGTTTGCGTTTGAACTGGCTCTCTTAATCGGACGTTTTGACAACGAAACAGCGTTAAATCTAGAAACGCTAGTACGGAGAAATTAAATTATATAAAAGATTAAAAAATTAATAACACATAAATAAACTATGTTATTTCATTACGTATACTTCAAAAGCATCAATTTTGTTTTTCCAATTGCAGTATGAATGCAATAAATTATTACGGACAGAGAAATTGAATTACGCGGATACGTATTTATATATAATCTAAGGATTATGTACATCAGGTGGCCCAGGATACCGATCACTAAACGGGGAACACTTGCTATTTTTTTAACTACAACTATTTTATTCGGCACAACGATACATATGTTGACTAAGAGTTCGCACGCCAGACTTTCTCGGTTGTCGGAGGTTCCCTTTTTGTATGTTAAACGTGCGTCACATGCGTAAGATACGAAGAAACATCGTTCTAAGATTAAAGAAACTAGCATCTTCTTGCAGCTGGGACAAGCGATTTCCAAACGTGTTCGGTTTCAAATATCACTATGCATTGGACAGTAGCTGTCTTCGAGCGAAGCGATGACCGTTACAATTGATATGTAGCTGATCGTCAAGCGATAATGTTTCGCAATAAGCAAATAACATTTTGTAACGGCTGTTCTAATTTCTGTGCGTTTCTCGCGTTGCACTGTAAGCAGAAACGTACACTGACCCGGAATTCCGAATCTTTCGCAAAACAAATTTCCTTGTTGCGATTAAAGATCCCTGACTGAAAGATCAAAGTATTAGGTTGTCCGAAAAATGTCTTTCCTTTGCGAACATGCCTTTCTCAACAATGCATCTTTGTACAAACGTGAAACCTAATCTGTCGAATGTCGCGGTCTTTATCTTAATAGAACAAAATCGATCAGACGTAATTCGATAAAATAATATACAGCAAAAAAATGTTGTGCGTCTATTGTTTCTTTGTAAAGCGAAGGAAACTTTTGGTACAACCTAATACGGAGAATATTTCAAACTATGTGCTATTTTTTATTTAAAAGAAATGTTTATTGAAACAAGGAGGGAAACGAAACATCTTGCAAAGCAGTACACGTAGATAAATCGCCCCTTGAATTCGTTCGCCGTTTGCATATATGTAACTATAAGAAAAATGTCAAGTTGATTCGTGTTCGCACCCACGCGTACTTTCTCACGTGTCAGCTGGTTTTAACAGGAGCCATAATGTTAAATTTCCGGTGCCATTGCACGCAGATTTAATCGCTCTGCGGTGTCACTTAATGTACCTACGTATTTTCACCGATTTTTAATAATGGCAAAAAAGAAAAATGGAATGTATCATTTTATCTTGAGTAGATCAATAATTACTTACTTCTTATCTGTTCAAACTTTTAGAGCGTTTCAAGAATGGCAAATTAGAATCGTACTTGAAAATGCACAGCGAGTATAATCAGTTAATTATTCGTTAACAAGTCTTTCTTACGTAAAACAAAGTTATCGTCGGTGGGTTTTTTTTTGGTTCAACGTTCTCTTTGAAATAGTTTTAATAGCAACGATAATTGACGGTTCCTGTTTGTCTCCCTTGTGTCACGCGTTGAAAGGGGAGTTATGTATTTTAATAGAGCGATGAAACGAACGTTGAACTCAAATATACAAATTTCTGTACGCGTCTGCAACTCGTTTTTAGTCCGGTTGGTGCACAGCGAAACGTCGCGTGAGAATCGCGCGGAGGTCGCCGATGAATCATGGCTTTTCATAACGGGCCTTCAAGCTCCTTAGTGAAAGTAAACACATGTGCCGCTCTGATAAAAATTGAAATAAAAATCTTTGTTAGCCGCTACTAAAGATAACGCGCAATAAAATAGTATCTCGTGTTCGACGTAACTGGGATAAAAATCGTCAATAAGAAACTAATCGGTCTCTTGTTTCTTTACTTCAAAATATGTCCATATCGATTAAGTCTCCAGCAACCAATTGCTTAATAATTATGTTGAAACCTATCCATGTCTAAATACATTACGTTCGCCAAATGTAACGTTTTATAGGATTTTATAGCAATAACTAAATTTTAGTCAAAATAGTCATAAAAATTATTTTATTCTTTAGTCTCTTAACGAACTTGAATTGAAAGTTAAAAATCACAAGGTATTTTCAAAAAATGTAACTGATCATTACGTCCACGTGTGTAGCGTGTAACGAATTCGTTTTAAAAACGTGTGCTTACAACTTCTATCTTTCAGAAACCGTCAACGAAAACGAACAAGTCTCGGCGTATAGGAAGTTACTGTCCACGTTGACTCCAGTACCAGCGGCCACGCTCAGAAGAATTCTTGCTCACCTTTACTGTTTGAGTCAGCAGAGTTCCAAGAACCTGATGACCGGCGAGAATCTTTCCGCAATCTGGGGACCGACGTTAATGCACGCTGACGAAAGCAGCGCGGAAGAATGGAACAGGTCCGAGACTAGGGTGATCGGTGACCTGATCAAACTCTATCCGAAGTTGTATCAGTTAACAGCTGCGGATATGGCGAAAGAGGCAAAAATTCTGGAGATTCTCGAGAAACACCACGGTTCGAACAATGGTTTACGCGGTGCACCATCGGGTGATCTGAAAATTTGGATATATATTTTCTCAAGGGACGGGGAATGCATCAATGTGACCGTGAGAATTTCTTTCTTTCTATCCAATTTCTTCCCTGTCGTTTCGTACGGGCTATTTCAAATACAGATGTTTGGATTTTAGGTTTCCTTCTGTCCAATTTAACGATAAAAAATGAATTTTGAAATATGGTACCATTAGTTTATAGGATTTAAATGCCCTATGATTAGGAAATAGCCTGTGCGATATTTATACTTTTTTTTTTTTTTAGAAGTATATCGTGTTTTTGTGAAATATCATTTTTCTAATATAACAGATATATTTCGATATATAACAGAAATATAGCAGTAGCTGAACTTGTTTACTTATCCGCTCTTCCATACGTATTTAATTTATTGTGAATGTTTATTCAAAAAACGTAATGTATTTTTACTTCTATAGATCGGACCACAAAAGACTGCGTTCGACGTGTGTCAAGAGCTGGCGGAAAAGACTAACATGTCAGCTCATGAATTGTGTCTGGAGGAATATACGTTGTCTGGTGCACTGGAAAGACCACTGCATCATAAAGAGCGTGTCCTCGAGGCAGTGGCAAGGTGGGGATACTGGGACCCCGAGGATAGAAAGGACAATGTCCTCATACTTAAGAAGGATCGACTATACAAGGATATAGCACCACTGGTAAATATAATATTATAGATGGTTACGGTACCACATAATGGTTATAGAGTTACATGGGAATGGACTGCATTGAACTGGACAATTCGTTTCAATTATATCGTGGATTTTAACATTCTTAAGTTCGCTGTTATGCTATTATGTTAAATTTATTTATTTGGATATATTATATCTTTATTATGTTCAGAACAATAGCAAAAGATAATTCGTTCGTCTTACAGTATGTTTTATTTTTAGATGAAACCACCGATGACAACGTCTGGTGAACTTAAATTTGCTGACACAAAATCGAAAAATTTTAAGAACTACCTCTTCGAATTTAGTCAAGCGAAACTTTATTGTTACAAAGACAGAGTGTGCGCGAATTTATTATACGAGTGGAAAGTAGAGGACATCATTTGGTATTTAGGTCACGAGCCAAAGCGAAATCCACAGACGGGGTAAATGCGTTTCCCTTTTTCAATGCATAACAAACATCCTTTTTACGGAATTATTAGACGTATGTATATATTTCTTATTGCAGATGGTCTATAACATTCATAGCTAAGAATAAAAAACCAACAAGGTAATGATTAAATTAAAAGTCATTTCCACGAATCAAAAAATTGAAAAAAATATAGTCACGAGATTTCCTTCGTATAATGGAATACAATATCACAGACAGCTTTTAAAAATTTTATTTTAGGTGTAAAGAAAGTCCGTATTTTGGAAATACTTTAGCAGGATCATTAAAAGAGGAACAGCATAAATGGGTAGCAGCTATGGTCTTTGGAGAATATCAGCTAAATGTTCGACCACCCTCGGTCAATCTCATGGATCCGTGAACGATTAACTTATTCTGTTAAGCTACGCTACTTAGTGCCTTCGAAAAGCAATTATTGTTGTATCATATATAAGTTCTTTCGTCATGAATACAGTGCCTGTGCTTGCCTTAATGCAAAAGACAATCTTCAATATTTTTAGATGGTGATCTATGTATCTATATCATGATAAATAAATGAATATAGTACTGAAAAAATATGTTCCAGCATTCCGAAGGTATAAATATTCCGATCGGTGTTCATTAAATTAAAATAATTTAAAATATATTGTACATTTACACCGGACTTTATAAAACACTTTTGTACGTAATTGTATTTTATGCAAATATTGTTAATCATGTAATATAACAAATTAATTATACATGTAATTTTGTCATTTTTATTTTTAAATAAAGAAGCAAAATGAATCTCCATTTATACAAAACTATGTTACGATAACCTAAATTATTTAGATATCTCCAAAATAAAATTGTTTGTTAATTAAAAATCCTGTTGAGCAAAATTTAACTTCAAATTGAAGATAATCATTTGTAAACAGTTTGTGTTATAATTGTAGTTAATAGTATTCAAAAATTCGATTCGATCAATCGACTTTTGAACATGCGCAGATCTGACCTACTTTCTTTCAAAAAGAGATATGCAATGAGTGTGTAACATTGCCGTAGGTCGTAGGTAAAACCCACGTTTAGAAAAGTGAAAATTAAGAAGTCACTTTCCGTACTAACTTTTCGAAATATTTCTATCATTTATCCCATGCAGAAAAATTGACGTATGCCATACGTCTTAATAAACAACCACGTGTCTGAAATTTCTACCGAAATTAATCATCGCATGAACATTTAAGTACGATAATCATTTCAAACCTTTCGAAGTGTATTAAACATTTTATTGTTAGATACAAATCTAACGATATACGAACAATTATGAGCAGTTTACATCTTGGAGCTGGTAAGTACATACTTATATTATACATACTGTGTATTGTACGTCTTCTTCAGTAAAACGTGAGTTAAGCTGTCAATAGTTATTATATTTTTCTCCTTTAAATTTATAAATTTATATCACAATTAAAAGTTTTGTTGCATACATATTTTATAGTAATTATAAATCAATAAAGTATAAAACAGTACTTTCAGCATCAATAAATATAATATATGCTTATAAACATTTATCTAATTATATTTTGAAAATCCTTTTTAAAAGCAGTGATTATTTGCATTCCATTATATTATTTTATAAAATGCAATTTTTATACTGTTACAAACAATTAAGATATTCTCATTCGCGGCTTTAATTGTTTGAAATTATAATTTAATTTTATTTCTTATATAATTATATTGAATATAACTTATAGATTCTCAGAAACCAGCAGAAGTGAAAGGACAAGTTCGTTTATATGGTATGAAATTTTGTCCTTTTACACATAGAATTCGATTAATACTTTCTTATAAAAACATTCCACATGATATTGTTAATATCAACATCAGGAACAAACCAAACTGGTACTTGGAAGTATGTATATATTCCATAATTTGTTACTTATGTAAAAATCATATTATTAATTTTATTTAATATCCATTATATTTAATAATATTTTTAGATTCATCCAGAGGGTAAAGTACCTGCACTTGTTGATGCTGATGGTAAAGTAATCGTTGATTCATTAGTCATAGCAAATCATTTAGATGAAAAATATGCTAAGCCTTCTTTATATAATGAAGAAACAAAAACTCGTGACTTAGAACTGTTAGATCACTATTCCAAGGTAAGAGAGTTTACCTTACAAATTTTTCCTTTTATACGCGTGATGCTTTAGTAAATAATTATTTAGAATTTATAAAATGATTTTATAATTTACCAATGATTTGCCTTTCAGCTTGTTAGTATTTTCTCAAACTGCATTCATAATAACGATAGCAGGCCGCTTAAAGAAGTTGTTGCTGAATTTTCATCCTTATTAGTAGAGTTTGAAGAGGAACTTAAAGCACGTGGAACTGTGTATTTTGGAGGTTTATAAATTAATTTCAGATTGCAAATAGTATGAGATGGAAAAATATTGATTTCATTTTTTGTTATTTTATTAGGAGCACAACCTGGTATGTTAGATATACTTATGTGGCCATGGGTTGAACGACGAAAATCTCTATCTCTCATTTATGGAGAACCTACAAATTTCAAAGATGGAAATTTCTCTCATTTAGTATGTTCAAACATACGTGAAAGAATAATCTTATTTTTTAAAATGTAAACTAACTTTCTACATTTATTTTAGATGAAATGGATGCAACAAATGAAGGCACAGCCATTTGTACAAGAAAACGAATGTTCACATGAAAAATTTGCTCAATTAGTCAAAGATTTGAAAACTGGAAATGTTGATTTCGATAAACTTTAAATCCTTCAATTATTATCATAGTGTGAAATTATATTACTTTTGCAATTATGCGATAATAAATATTTTAATTTTTATATATAACATACACATGTATGTATATATTGACATATAATAATTTAGGTTTTGGAAATAATTATACCCAAGTTTATAAAGTATCATAATAGTTATTTCATTAAATTTATCATGATTAATCTCAAAATATATAGAATAATGTTTGTTTATAAATAGGAGCAATTACTACATAAATAAGCATGAAACTTTGAGCTTCATAACTCATGCTTTCGACTATGACAATATACATTTATGAACTTGTTTAAAGTATCAATACTGCTTAGTCAGATGTGCTGTGAAAAACATGTGATAAATATCATAAATACACTGTTTTGACAAAGCAACTTAAATTTGTTGTCCATAATACTTTACTGAAATATTATTATTTCATGTTTATATAAGGTTATTTCACTTTATAACACGAAGATCAAATCGTTCCTTATGCAGCATTTTACGTATTTATATGTTTTTATATGTAAAAAATGCACTTCGAAATATTTTGAGATTCAAATGTTGATTTCAATATATTCTTCATACATTATGTATGCAAGAAAATGTATATTATTATAAAGACAATATGTACAATATTCAGGTATTCAATATTATCATGTATTCACTTCTGCATTGCTAGTACTAGGGAAGTCTCAGGAAGACTGAATTTCGTCTATGTTTATGTGAGCAATAAATCGTAGCCTCATTTGCAAAGCAGGTCTTAGTCTTCGTATAATACATTCCACTTCATTCTTCATCATATCCCCGACGAACATGTACTTTATATGATATCTATTGTAGTTAACATTAAGTTTAATATATTCAGAATAAAAATAATAGAAATATTTTACCAGACAGTTATATCAAAATAAATTGGTAAAAAAGGATACAGTAAATCACAAACTGGGTCCATGTATTTTAAATGAGTTTGAAGTCGATCGACTTGTTCAAGCATTTCATATAAACGAACTGTTAATTCTACGACACAATTCGGTCTTTCAGCATTAAATCTTGCTAAAGTAGGTCCAATTAAATGACACGCATATATCAATTGTTCTTCGCTATTTACAACTGGTTGAAGTTTCTCTTTAATAAATCTAAATAAAATTGGATTTTAGCAGGTTATATTATAATTACTAAAAATATATGGTATTCAAAAAAACAAACTTAAACTTACTGAGGCATAGTAGTTATTTGTCCAACACCAGCATGATGCCACACAGAATGTGCCAATGCGAGCATATAACTGAATTTATTTTCTAATAAACTATTATGTGTGTTATTAAAATTAAATATTTGAAATGGAGTTAAAATACTGTAATTCCAATTAACTAGACCTGGGCTGTTAATAGTTGCTACTAATCGATCATGAAGGGCTGACCAATAACACTCGGGTAAAGCAGCCAATAACAAACCCACGCAATTTATCCACAAATGAATTTCATCTGACGGTATCACCGTGTACCTAATAAACTCAAAATTAAAAAGTTGAAGAACTCAGGTATATAGTAATATCTTATTGTATCTTACCCTTTTGCAACTACATCTAATAATGAATTGGCAACTATATTTGGAGCAACAGGGACAGCCATAAGTTCGACGCATGTAACATACAATGCATGTGCAGCAGGATTGGGAAATTCATTAAATCTCCAATCAGTAGCAGGAAAATGAGCTGTGCCTGACATTGCTAAAAATTTCGACAGGCGATTATAACTTAAAAAATATTACGTAATAAAATCACCTACTTTCCACAATTCTCCGTACTAAGCGGATATAATAATCTAATTCTGGCATCCATGAGACAACATCATCAGTAGATCGAGTCATGTACATTTGATAAGCTTCTGAGAGTGCCCATCCTGGTGCTCTAATTTCTTTTAAGGAACCCAAAACAGCTGCCACTAAACGTCGTTTCAAAGGCGGTCTGTCTCTTAATTTACGTTCATAGTAATGTAAAGTATTGTAAAGGTACGTAACAGGTCGATCTAAAAAAATGGAACAAAACGAATCAGACTAATACAAATATAAAGATTGTTTTATTATCGTTAATAGAGAAATGTATACGAACCATGGAATTTATATAAACATCCCAAATGTTCTAGCAGTGTTTCTAAACTTTTTGACACAGCTGGTATTTCCAAATATCTATGCACAACAATATCGAAAACCGGCAAAAATCGTAAGCATACATTTCCAAAATAAACAGGTAAACTTTGATATTGACTAGGTCCTCCGCTAGTTTGTTCCATAATACCTTCTGGAGCAAATTTCTCTGGGAATTTTCTATGGAATGCAAGATGCTTTTCATGCCAATTCGATTGTTTCCAATGCTCCGGAGAATTTTCTTTCACAAACTCTTGGGTTCTGTTTCTAAATTCAATAGCTTTTAATAACAATAGTTGAATTATAAAAAAGCATACTTGCGCGTCACTGCCTTCGTGAGTCCTCAGTACCAGGCAAAGAATTAATCTATCAATAGTTACAATATTGTATTTCCATATCATATCGTTAACTGTATCTACACATTTATTTACATGTTGTCCGCCCACGCTATTAGCAAATTCAAATACGAGATAGTCACAGAATTTTCGAAGATGCGCCGACAAAGCTCGAGCTCCAATCCTTTCTAAGATTTTATACGCAATCGGACTAATTCGATCAGTTTCAAAAATGATCTTCCACAAAAGGCACAAAAATAGAGGTGGTGTACCAGGTACAGAAAAGTGTGCTATTATGTCATTTTCATTACTCATAGAAGCCCAATTTCGATATTCTTCTTCCACAGCTTTCTTAATCTGTTGTTTGTTTTCTTTCGGTACACTATTTTGCTGAAAGAATTCGCTTAACACCGGAGGAAAACATTGAAGAGTATGATTAGCCCACGAGTGTGGGGTATTCTGCATAATTGTGTTCAACAATTCCTTGCACCATGTTCCACTATGACTATCTGATCCAGTTCCTGTAACGTGCATAGAACGTGCCAGCGTTAATACTAAAGCTCTATTCAACTCCTCAGATTCTGCTGACACCAGAGTTTTAGGTTCTGATAAAAATCGAGATAATTGCGGTTGCACTTCAGCTGATCCCAATCCAGTAATTAAACGAAGAGCAGTGCTTTCCACGCATAGATGAAGTTGTGTTTGATTAGTTTGTGGCACAGCTGCAAGGCTATGTAAATGAGACAAAAGTTGTACTCTGTAATGCGGTTGTATATGATGCATCCTATAACTAAACATTTCCAAAAGAGTATATAATGTTCCCCATGCATGAGACTTGAAAACTGTCGGAAGTAACTGGCTGATGAAACCTTTGATGCCAAGACTTTCAATCTCAGTGTATACTAGTAATCTACTATAAGTTTCAACCAATGCTGGTGCCAGTGCCATATTGCTTTTGGATTGTGCCGACTTGATAACGTGAGTGACGATGCTATGAATTAGGCTCATTTTAGAGTGAACAGTCAATGAATCCAAAATTGACATCGATAATGGCGTCGTTGGTCCACTTGCGAGGGCTGCGTTATTTTGTAATGTCTGCATCGGCTGCTGTTGCTGACCTTTTTGAGTACCAAGTATAGTATCTACTAAAGCTGCCATTGGTCTACCAAAATACTCTTGATTTGTAGAATATGCATTACATAGCAAAGCAATGCGGTAATCAGATCCCATACAAAGAGAAGTGTTAGGCATAACTAAATGTTGTAAAAATTCATGGTGAAGTTTCAAAGTGTGAGGTATTGGTCTGTGAATATTGGAATGTTCTGATTGTGCTTTTTTTAGCAGATGTATCCATATACACGTAATAGCCATTTGATGTGTACATAATGCTTGAGTATAATCCGGTACTGGTAATGGTTCCTTTTCTGGATATAGAAGGTCGTATAGTTTTAATACTGGTAAAAAGTTTGATAGCGGGTTTCTCTGAATACTTCCAGAAATGAATTGCAGCAAGACCCACATTAAGTGATCTCTCCCCTTCCTTAAGTCTCTTCCTGCTAATTTATCGTGTATTGCCATTACGATACTCGGGAAACAAGCGTACGAAAACAGTACAAAGTATATAAGCTGTGATGAAAGATGCAACCATACATAATGATTTGCAACAGTTCCATCAGTTCCTTCTGCCGGTAACGTTTCATTTTCTGCACGTTCCATAGCAAGAATTACAAGCTCTACCAATTGCTCTTCCAAAGCTATACATCGTTGTTTTTGCTGTAATAGAAGCAATATAAAATTATTATATACTTTTACCATATTACTATTATTTTATTATTATAAGCACACCTGTTTTTGTAAACCAAGCATCGAACAGACCATATCCCTACTATAAGGTTGTTCCAACACATATCTTAGTAATTCAGTTTGTGGTTTGAGTAAATCCTCATCATAAGGTAAATTTCCTTTTAATGAAAATTTTAATGTTGTTGTATCAAGCACCCAGGGATTGATTAAATCGGCATATCCAGTATGCTCCACTACAGGTAACATTTTTGAATGTCCAACTATAGATACCATTTGTGCAGTATTACGAAAACTTTCAACAAAGTTTGAAAGCAATTTTGCTAATTTCTAAAAAAAAAAAAAAAAAAAAACACACAAATTAAATTAGATGTTATTAAATTTAACAAAGTATGGTAAGTTTTACCTTTGAACGAAGTAACATACCCAGTGTGGCCAGTTTTTACCATCAGGATAAGCCTTTTGAATTTCAGTTACAATAAAATATCCTGGTAACAAACAAGCATTTCTATCAAAGATATATTCAATTACATTTTCTAAAGCCTTCAATTGAGGTTGAATAGATGCATCTAATCTCGATGGAATTGTTTGTGCTTTTTCTTTGCATCCCTATAAGCATATAATCAGCATTCATTAATCTAAACTTGTATTACTTTGAAATTAATTTTGCTGACACTTACCTTCATTATTTCTCTGACACCCTTGTAATCAACTCCTCCAATAATGTGTCGAATAAGTACAAAACATTCAACCCAAAAATCTTCTAACTGATATTGAAGTTTATCACAATTTAATATACATTCACACACAAGTCTGAAATTATATACATTTTACACATGAGATTTGATTAATGATACCTTATTTTCAAATAGGCCTACCTTGCTGGCAAAACATTGGATGTAACTAAGTTTTCAAGTAGTGACAATAATAATTGCAATCTCCTATGATTAGTCATTGCTGCTGCCATAGATAAAAATTGTCTTACTGCATTCTCTTGCTGTTCTTTGGATAAATTTGACATAGCAGATGATAATTCTGTTTGCCATGTTGCTATTTTCTCACTTTCACAGTTTGGGTGATGCACCAGAACACAACTAAAAGCTTCTTCTATAGCTTCCACTTTCTATAGTAGTTTTACAAAGAGATAAAAATAATTATTATTGAAATAAAAATATAAGTTTAGATTGCAATAAAACTGAGGGAGCAGAATATAAAAATAATATAACTATTATTTTCGTTAATATAATCTTATTATAATTATAACAAATAAATACTATCTTTGATAAAAAAAAAACTATTTAGAAACAAGTGTGTAAATATCTATATTAAACAAATATTTATCTAATCTGAAGTAATGTTAATTATATAGCTACAAAAAATTGAATCTTAACCTTAATCTATATTTTTAAATTACTATAAAACAACAATTATAAATAATAAATCAGACAAACAGCATAAGATATATACATTAGTTAATATACACATAATGCATACTTACTAAAATATCATTAACAATGGTAGTGATTTGAATTTCACTCGTCATTTTTTGGTTAAAAAATCCTATGCTTTAATAGAATAAAATTTATAAATTACTGTATAATAATTTATGTCTCATTTATTTCTCTCATTATTTTTTTCAATATGCACAGTCGACGTCTAATAACACTGATTTGTAAACACGATTCATATTCTGTTTACGTTTGCATAACCTAAATTTGCATTTGAATGAAAAAGTATGATCAGTATCGGTAGTATGAACTCGTGGTATGCACGGTTTTACACGCACACAGAACTTATACTATCAGTAAGTGTATAGTATGTATAGATATAGGGACCTGCGATCAGGACTATACAGCACGGCGTTACACACAGGTCTGGAAACTCCTATGGAGGAGTAAGGCTTAATGACCGGACGATGTTGGCCAATGTATCCGCAACAAGGTAACTGGATCTATTTGCAACGATTCGTTGCGCAACGCGATCTTGTGTCTGCAACCTGCAATGCTACTGTATTATGACGGTAAATCCATGCACATACCTTCGGTCGGTAAACGGGCTGCAGCGTAGCTGTAAAAGAATCTCGCGCAAAAATAAAAGAAGTCGGCTTGAAACAATGCTTTTTTTTTAAATAGAAGTTTTACTTTAAACATCACGTAGTACGTAAGTGTTGCAACAATACAATATAATTATAATTATAATATATATTATAGTCATAATTATTTGATAATAATGTATTTCAATCCAGTATACAATGATCATGTATCGTGCCGAATTGTAGCCCAAGTAAAGGTTAGTATTATAAAAAACTATTTTTATAGTGAAGAACGAGAATCTTCGTGGAAAATGCATGCAGCATTGATTAGATAGGGCGTTAGGAATCGGGTGAAGGAATATATGAAAAATATTTTGAGGAACATTAAATAGTATGGTATCAAGTTATAAAATTTTTTAATGAATCAAAAAAGGAATTAAAAACAAATTTATTTTTCGTTATGATCCTCTAATAGATGCGTCTAATATATATATATGTACATACTATAAAAATATTAAAAATGTATTTGATTTGGAAATTATACTTTTTCATTAGAAATAATAGTATTTACTAATGAATCACATAATTGATGTCTATTTAAACAACCTTTTTTCTGTACCAGATGAAATACTGTACATGTATTTATTTCAAATAAATTGTGAAAAATTATGAAAAGTAGTTTGGGTTATCTTATATTCTTTATCTTTAGTGTACGTAGTTATTATTTTTAACGCAAGTTGGCGTTAAATGCAAAATCCTAACAAATGGATCGAGACTCTATGGTAGCGCCATGATTTGTAAAGCAAACTCTCGACATTAAAAGCCTTATCATTATCGAAGTTTCTAGACCTGTATGTACGACCGTACGTTAGATCGAGTATAGCACGGAAATCCTCAGAATTTACTTTGATTTTGCCGGTGCTGTTGGCTGCGTTTTTCCAGTTTTCAGCTCACTTAACCTAGCGTCCCTGCCGAGTTTGCGATGGTACAAGCGAATCGTCTCATTGTATCGGTTCTGGATATTTAGAATATCTGCCCAATATGGCAGAGGACTCACGCCTTCATTTCTCGTATTCGTTTTCGTTCTATCGTAATTCTGCATCCGCGGTTTACCACGGAGATTGAATATTCCTCGCCTGAAATTTGCCAAGGAATCGGGAACAATCTGGTAGAAACGACTATTTACACACAAGACATACACTTGCATACACGTTTTCGTAAAAGCAAAAGTAAAAAGGTATCAGATTCAGTTCGCAGATGCGGTTTTATCGAGAAAGAACGTTCTGATTGGACGATCCCAGCGCCTCTCCTCGAAATCAAAGCAAACTTTCATATAAAAAGAAAACAACTCCTTCTTCTTCAGTTTTCTTCGTGGTGTTGTAAAGAAATATCTACAGGAATATAAAGATAGAGTGCGTGAGCGAGTTGAAAAAGCGATACAGGAATAGAAAGAGAATGCTCATATGTCCTCGTCTAACAACGCATGCATATTCTTATAGTAAATATGTAAGTATAACACCTATCAACGAGCGGCGTCATTACGCATGCCTCATTGGACAGAGACAGAAAGCGCCTCTATACAGCGTTCTCTTCCTATTCCTATATCGCATCCACGGTAACATAAGACTTGCGTACTTTATCTTTATATCTCTATGAAAGAATTTGTGAAGAGAGAAATAAAAGTACTGAGCAGCCATGAATATATTTCACTTCATACTAAACTGATAAAGTAGATTGTAGGTAACGCGAGTTCTTACCGTCGTGTACCGCCACAGCGGCGAACATTTCGTTCAAATTTTTGGTCGTTAGTGTCTATGAGAAACTTGCTCAAAAGATGTAAACTGTTGATGATTTGTTGCAAATACTTTCTGTATTTGGGATAAACGTAATTACCGAAGGAAAGAAAGAAATCAATCGCATCTCTAACTGCGATAATTATATAACCTACATATACAATTGGAAGACTGGAGCAAAGTATGTTCTCAGACATGCCTAATGTGAAATCGACGTTACTTTGTGGACCAGCAGATTTGAGTAAATCTTTTATGTTTGAGGTAAATGAATCAAAAAATATAAACATAATATTTTGTACATACTTAGAAACGTAATTCTGCGATTTGAAATAAATAGTGGAATTAGGATTGCACAGTGATAGCGAAATTTACTCGAACTGGATACAATATAATATAAGATTTCTTAATTTCTTTTTTCAAACAGATCAAAATTTAAATAGATTAGAAGTATGAAACAATTTATAATTGCAAAAATGTATTTCGAACTCAAATATTCGTGTCGATACGGTATTGATGTACAGTTGTGCTTTGTTACTGGCCGCGAGGAAAGATCAAATATGACCAATCAGCGAGGCAGGATTTAGAACAGATATTTTTCTTTGGCGTGAAATTACATATGTATTTATATGTGGCAAAAAATTCGGATCACATCGAATATGACTCGATATCCGAAATTTTTGAAAGATGGATAACTCTTGAATTTTAAACCTTCGCAGATTTTTAATCCTTAAAATTTCTATGTCTTGAATTTCTTAAAAATCTAGATAGATTTCAAAATCTTAAAAGTTTCATGGTAATTCCTTATTCTCCTGATATGTTATTTTATCCTCCATATCTTAAAATAAAGAAATCTATCAATTTACCTTTAATATCTTACATATCCAATGCCTATCAAGGCTAAAAAACTGAAATACGTCAGGAATTTGAAAATTTATCAAAATTTCAAAAACTCAAGATTATCAAACTAGTCCTTGGAATTCCCTTGCGTAGTCCGAACGTTAAAAAACAGAATTTGATAACGTACTTTAAAAAAAATTACAAATGTGAAACGTTGAATCGTAATGAGCCGAGTCTTTCGAAGTATCGAAGCATATTTGGAACGTTTTCTTCGTCTCACGAAGACATCCAACGAGTGGTGGGGATATCAGTGGCCAGTTAACAATGCAAAGTTTCCGTCAGTTAGCAAAGCAGTGCTGTATACAATATATAGCGCCTAGAACATATGAAAACATACAGAAATTTGATAAGATTGGTACGTTGTTTCCAAATCTCACAAGTATTCTAAATATTAGCATTAAAAGTCAACATTATTGCACGGTCGGTGCTCGTTATGGAACTGTTTTGTTAAAAATGGTATGGACATTTCCGGAATCGAGTTTTCCTTCGTAGGCAGCAGTTTACTGGACCGAAGAAGGACGCCGCGTCGTTTACATTACACCAACTCCGTTGGAGAGTCTGCCGGCAGCCTGTCATGATAGAAGTAATCCAGCACCCGCGTCTTTCAAGCTGATGAGATTTATGTAAGCGGAACACTTTTCTTGCGGCGCTTCTGCACGTGCATCGGCCTTCGGGATTCGTTTCTAAAAAGAGCGCCAGATTTATATCCATTTAACTAAACTAAATCGCTTATTTTGAAATCGTTTGTTTCGCTTGAATTTCGAATCTCGAATGTCGGTTAATATATCGCGGACTCACTTCGTTCCAAGACGCAGAAAAATTTATTAGCTCTTTTTGATCTTCTAAGAAGAAAGATCGTGTTACTTTTCCAAAACTTGTTCGTGGTCGTTTTGAGTCATATAGTAGCTATAAAATTTCCTTTTTTTTTTTTATCATAGAAAACATTCGTGTATACGTTACGTGTATTATATAAAACATTTTGAAATTCCATTTTGTCATTGTCGTAAGGAGGCGTAACTGTCCTGAATATACTGGTTAAATTTGAAATCAATCTGAGAATGTACACATAAGTTACAAGACATTTGCTGTAAACATATATTTAGTAAAAAGTTAGAATACAATATGAAGAAAAAACTCAAGCATATAATAAACGTTAAAGGTGGGTTTCACTGAATATCGAGACTTATGTAACGAATAGTTGACTGTTTAATACTTCTATGACCTCTATGAAATATATATTTCCATTAAATATTTTGTAATTACTATATATTTTTTCAGATTTATTTCAAACTTTACCGATATAACCATTCGTATCTCGTGTTGATGCTAATGGAATCTCGAAGTGTTTCGTATAACACAGACAATATAAAAAATTTCTATAAGCGTTTAAATAATTTCGTGAGCCACTGTATATTAACTGATGGAATCATAGCGAAGGATCGCAGCGTTACGCCATAGAATAATAATATGTAGAACGGTTTCGAATTCGAGAAGTTTGTTCAACGTACCGGAAGCGATAGATCAAGGAACATTAGTTACTTTACACGTCACACGCGACAGGTATTGACATTCTACGTGCATAAACATATGCGTTGTTTAGAAGCGATCGTATTTTCAGAAGAGGCTGCGTTAACTGCACATAGATCACGCCACAGAGGTTACTCATTCTCAGCTGCTTTACGTAGCGAACTACAATGAAATACGCAGTATATTACCGCACAAAGAACTTTGATTCATTATTGAATACATTTGCTTGAGCCAATCGTTACAATTTGCAAATATAGCGTGGTATAAACGTATCGATACATAAATCGATTGCTTCATAAAGAATCGAAAAAGGAAGGACTATTTTCACATACGTACGTACATATACTTACTTTATCGTCAATCGTTCGAAATTATCTTCGATTTTAACGTTTTATTAATTATTCGACGAATGAGATTTGAACAAATTTTATCAAACAATGAATTCGTATTTTCATAAAAATATTGATTTGAAACGTTTGATGGAAGATACGCCTTGAAACAGCCCGCAGTTTAGATTTATGTAGAAAAATTATGTTTCGAAACTCTATTCCTGGTCGATACTTTCTTCGAAAAAACGATGCTTCTTGACAAATAAGAAATCCAAGAGAAAATTCTTAATTATACCTCGGTCGATCGTATCGTATATACGTATCCTCGCGGAGAATTAAGAGCAACAAGAAGCCGGAGATCAAACGCGTGAAAAATGATCGATATCGTTTTCATTTTTTGCCAAGTCAATTTTAACTACGCGAACGCTTACGAAGCTAATCCTTCGTGGATAAAACGGGGCAGTTTTGAAACGTTTATTCTTTCGGTTAGATAAACGACGGAGCGCGCAATTTTTATACGCGATTCATCGTGGTACCAGAAGCAAGAGTAAAATAAACGATCGAACTGGGGTCGTCGCAAATCAGTTGCTTCCTTCTTCTACGGTTTATTTTTCAAAGCTGAGATTTCGTCTGTCCACGCTCGAGGATTCGTCGAACCGTGTCTTCCGGCGAAAGAGGAAAATTCTCCTCTCTAACTGCGCCTCTTCACTTTGCTTTGCTTTTTTCACGCACGTAGGTTGCAGTTCGTTTCTCTAATTATCTCGCCTCTTAGTTCTCGTCCTCTCGTATAGATCTTTTTAAAATTTATAAATACATATATATATATATATATATGTATGTATGTATACACAAGATGCATACCTATATATAGTATAGTTTCTAAAAATACAGCAGCGTTGCGTCTAGTTCAGGCCTTTGTTCAAATCGTAGAATCAATTTAACGAAATTCTCATTGAATCAAGAAATCGTGTATTTAAGTATGTACGTTAACATACATATACGTTTACTATTCGAATATCACTATTCGTGTCGATGTTAGAGTTAGAAATCTTTCTACTAATATAGATTCTGTAATTTCAAAGAAGCAAAACAATCTCATAATTTAAAAGAAGCTCCTAGATTTAACTTGTAGCTGAAAAATTAACGAGTCTGTAGACGAAAAAGCTTGTTAAATCAAAAGAAAGTCTTGCAAGATTTTACACGATGTCCAGTTACAAACAACGATTTTGTTATTGCATACGGGGTTTTAGAAGCCAATCCAACGACGTTATGATATTCCATTATACGTGGTTACGCGAATGGCAGAGACTAAAATCGTTAGAGTTGGAAAAATTCGATATTTTAGTGTAGTAATTCGTATCGATTAATCATGCATCACTGATAACGTAATATATATATATATATATTACACATTACGTTATATATATTTATATATATTTAGATTCGTTTATTTAGTTATAAATGAAATTTAAATATGGACAGAGATACGTGATTCGCTGTAGACCTATTCGAGTGCTGTTATGTAATTTTTGATTTACTCTTGGTTGGAGTGCGCGGATTTAGATATTGTGCTGGATTTAGAAGAACTGACCGATTGTATATTAGATGTACAAATGCGATAACGCTTTCACTTTTGGGAACGAAGTTTATTGATTTTGAAACAGGTTTACACCATGGCAATAAACGAAACGCTATTTTACGTTTATTACGGCATCCATTTACTTTAAGCTATATTGCTCGCGGGATCCTTGCGTCGTTTGTTAATTTTTCAGTTACCGATCGTTCTCGATGCCGAATTTTTTCAATAAATTATTATATTCAGGTGGTCTTGGTAATCAGTTAAACGTCTCAGATTTTCTTTCCAGATGTATATCTATCGTTTATGTTACAAGTTACGAGATACAAAAGGACACATTACCGTCTCTTAAATTTCAAGAAAGAAGCTTCGAAACAATATTCCCTAGACATAATTTCCTACTCAAAGAATACATACAATAGCGCGAGGAAAAATATGGTTTGTACATATACATACGAATATAAAATTAATAAAACATACTACGATATACAGTGGCGGCAAATAACACGTATACGTATAAAACTACATTCACAAAGCATAGTATTTTGATCAAGACAGGGTAATATAATGCTATAATTTTAATACTATGATCGTAATACTATCATTTTATTACTATTATAATTATACATCGTAGAATTCATCCGATCAACCGAAAACAAGGCGCAAACCTTACTGATAGATGTTCGCTGCTTAAATTATATTATAATAATTTAAATATTAAATATTAAATATTATAACAATTCCAATGAAATACAACGGCACGATAATAGATTATTATTAATTATTAACGATACAACGTATCGTAAGAGAATACGGTAAATAGGATTTGGTAAAATAACGTGAGAAAATCCAAGTGGATCGCATCTGCTTTGAAGGAACTGCGATCATTCTATAATAAGGTTGCATTAGGCGCGTATAGTGCAACAGTGAATCCGCTTTCGATTATGAAATCGAACGCAAAACGATCACGAAGAAATCAATACCCTAGGTACTTGAAGGACTATGAGGCTCTCGCAAAGCAGCTCGTCGAGCTACACACCTTCGCCACTTTGCCTTCTGTGCTCTTGATCGACGACTTAGACGCCTATACCAGTAGCTACGAAGAAAGTGAGATATTGCAAGATGTGCACATTGCCAGAACGTGTTCTCTGATTCTCGACACGATGAATTCTTGCGCTCGAACCCTGAAAATCAAAGTAAGTAGCGATATACGGTTTGCTGGCTAGGAGACATTCAGACATCCACTAATTACGTTTCATGGAAATTTTACCGACGATTACGCTTGCTGGAAGCTTTATTGGAATTTTCTTTTTTTTTTTTTTTTTTGTAAATTCTATCTATCGAACATTTTACTACCAATTGCATTTTTTGGGAAATTTTCTTGAACATTACGTGCGTTAAAAGTTGCAGTGTAAAACGCATATGATGCGAGTGAAGTAGCAGATTTGTAGTAAAATAACTAGATACAGTGGAATAACATTAACGTGAAATGCATTTAATACTTACGACCGGTTGTGTAACTCGATTGAACGGATGATTGGGAAACAAACTATGTCGGAAAGGAAAGAAGAAATTATCGAGGAAGAATAAAGAAACATTTGTCTGCGTTTGCTTCAGGTACATGTGTGCGCCTGGTCCTCTTTCGCGATGCAAGACGTTAGCCCGTACACGATATACTTCAGCAACATTTGGAATGTAACGGACGAAACGGAGACTAAGACGATATTGCTGAAGAAATACACGCAAGAAGCGGGAACTTCGGCGGAAGAACAGTGTCCGACCTTTAGATACTGCAAACTCGAAGATGGAACGAGAGTGTTGAAAGAAGTTCTGTACGAAGCTACGAAGGAGTGATCCTAGAAACTCATTTTGGCGTTACTGTCGATTCGTTTTAAGAATATTAAGAATACAGAGTAGAATAAGTATTTAAGAAGAATATTTTATATAATACAATACTATAGTAGGACCTTGATTGGCCTAATATATCGAAACGATAGGAATTTACGTCGAGAAGCACTCGTATTCCTGTATTATTTGATTCGCGTTTGATATTTCATTTACATTCTTCCTTATTTGAAAACTTTATTCACGTAATTTCTTCATAATTAGTTGATTTATTCATTAGCCAGACAATCGATATTCCAATGTAACATAATTTCAATTTTTCTAATTATGTATATCTGATGAAATATAATTACCGTAATTTAAAAAGTATTGTAGGCTATAACGATGAAACGATACTCCGATAATATTCAGCGATACTCCCTACAAGCGAAATGTTGCAAGAAGGCAACGAAGTCGATAGTTAACGCACCAAGCTCCGTTCGCGCGACACTCTAAAAATCTAACACCGTCCTTGAAATGCGTTGAAGCTCCAAGACCGCTTGCAGCCAGTGCAGCGGCTCGTTTCATTTCTCTATACCTACGGCAAATTGGACTCGAAGAGCTTCAACGGTGAATTACATTTGCATAGAAGACGCACAGTGCTATAACCAGCGTCACTCCGCTTCACCTTAAAACCTGTCTATTAAACTACCTCCCGTATCCACGTTTTTGCATTATAATAGATACACTGTCGTCCATAAGTACATATTAGAACGCTTTCAAGTTAATGCAAATGTATAAAACGATTCCGATCTTATCCGAGGTGGTCATGCATAATTAGTAGATATTGATGTAATCGATAGTTGATATTTAATTAGTACAACTGAAAGAGCATCGATTGAAGGCATATATAAAAGTCGATCCTGTGGAAACACCAGGTTTACGCGCGTCTGCTCAACGCTGGAATGTTACAGCCATTAAAATATGTTTCTAGTCGCGTTCCAAGAGTTTATGTAGGTTTTATACAGCGTCGGTTATCTATTACACAAATTGATACGAAGTCACAGCGTGGTACGCTGGTATGGTAGTTTCTTGACGAGTCTAAGCTTGCCAAAGTATTTGATCGCGGTTAAAGCGAAGGACAGAGAATTAATTAAATTAATTTTAATTATTAACTTTTAAAATTAATTCTGGAAATGTAGTAAAACTATCAACTTCTTCCGATTGCACCAGTGTGTAGAAATACTTATTGGCGACAGTGTACAGCTGTGATCATTTTCTCAACACTGTCATGCATACGAGAAGATGTGAAAAACGAAAGAAGAATTAACAGAGTGTAATTATAAACCGACGAACGACTTTTCAATTGTCGTTACTCCTCAAGGTATAGAAACGTCGTAACAAACGACGGTAACACGGCGAAAAAAGACAAGTGTGTATATAGGGGAGGGGGTTAGGATGTTGGCGTCCTATTGTCTGGTTCTTCTGCTCGACCAGGTCGAGAGCCCTTCTCGGGAAGAGCCCCCATATAGACAGAACCGACCACTTGTTCCGATCGGTCCGAAACAATCTGAAACTGACAGCACTATGGACCAGCGGTGCGCTTCTCGCAGCGAGGTAATAAATGGAAACTTGGAGGTACCGTAAAGTCACCGTGAACGGGAAAATGTTAGAAGGAAGAGGGATTTTTTCTTCCAGCTGACGATACACGGATAAGGAGACGTACTAATATCAGCGAATAAATAGAAGTCGATGTATAGCCAGACTAACTATGCCTACAATTAAGTACAATCCTGCCGCGGTCTTGGAACTTTGTACGCCTCGACGAGATACATATTAGTAACGAATCTTTCATGATTTTCAGATGAATTTTAAGAAAGGCCTTGCAGCAGCCAGGAGACGAAAGCGATCCGTATCTTAATTGATTTTCGCTTGGTTCGCTCGAGTTATTGGAAAATGCAGCTGCCTCCTTGCTACGGCAGCCGCCTCAATGTCCCAACGATAGAAAAATACGATTTCGTGGAGAGTGACCGAAAGAATCCGATAGAGTTAATCAATTACAGACTGGAATCGGACACGAAGTTACGTGCGCATGTACGCGGAGAGGAAGAGAAAGAAAGAGCGCGAAGGAGAAGAGGATAAGGAGGATAATTACGGAGGAGAAAATTGCAGGGTGACTTATACCAGCAGTAGTTTGCCGCGTCGCGAATGAACCGGCTCTTGGCGGGTTCAGGATCAGCAAGGCAACGGTAAACCACCGTCGTTGGTCCGTTGTCGTGATGAGGAGCAAGAAAGAGACAAAAGAGACGGCAGAGAAGGGACGAGCAAGGAGAAGAAAGAGGCAGAGGAAGAAAGATGGGAAAAAGGGAGGGAGAAAAAGCGAGAGGGAAGATCGCATACCTGAGTGAACAGGTGTGCCGGAGTGGACGACGAGTGAGTTGCTGTCCAGCCGACGGCGGCTTGGCCAACGAGCAGCCTGTTAAGTCCCTTCGTGCACGAAGAGCAGGGACGCAATCACTTCGCCGATTTCAGAATTCGCGACCGATTGGAATTCCAGCGAGGAAAGTAAAATCCCTCTGAAATCGCTTGGGACCGTTTTAACAACCGGCTGTTGCTTAAACGTCGAACGTCTCTCGTCGGAGATCGTACGGTCCCGTAAATACGCAAGATCAACGTTATTCAATTAACGAACGTTTCGTTCTTCGTTTTCCTCGATACGGATTGCTTTAACGATAGTTAAGTTTCGAGAGTTTTAGGATCGAGAAAGAGAGAAAGTATAACGCGGATTATTGTTTGTAAATTTACGCGTAGAAGAATCCGTTTTAAAGTAATGGACGCGTCTTATCGTAAATCGCATATTTTAAATCCGAGTACATAGATCTTATCACGGAGGTTTCTGTTTGTTAAAGAAAGCTAAATCCGAGAGGCTCGTAAAGATTTATAGTTATCGTCGCCGATTATTCATATTCGAAATTGACAGGCAGTCGCGTGTAAAAGGCCCGAGTGATTTATTTGAAGTACGAGTGACAAGCAATATCCGAAGAGCAGATTGTAAATGTAGAATGACTTTTGTCTCCCTGGTTACCTCAGACACGGCGGTATAATTGCACTCACGATCCTCGCCACTTTCTCCGCTGGACCGAGCGCATTCAAATACCAACAGCTACTTTAAATGCATCCACGGACTCAGTGACTAACTGCATCTTTTTTCTTTTTTTTTTCCTGCCGATGTCTCAAACTAAACTTGCTTCTGTCTATGAATATTTATGATCTTTCCTAATAACGAACTCCGCTTCATTACCATAATTTATTCCAATCATTTTTATTTCCAATTAGTATTTACATCGTTATAACCGTCATAGTAGATAAATTGTCAGTGTACGATCGATAGAAAGAAGTTGAAAGGAGATTGTAATAAGAATTAAGAACAAAGGACGAAGCAACGAGGATTAGTTTTCTTGTCGGTTATTCGCGAAGAAAAGGAAGACAAATGGAGTACGAAGCAGCTAGTAAAGTTGTTTAAAGGTGGTTAATAGCCAACCCTACGAGTGAATTACACCCACGGGTACGTAGGTAGCTGAGCAATAGCGCGTTATTATCTCGCTCGCTACGCCTACCAGTGGAACGAGTTCGATCGAAGTGTTCGATCGTTCTGGCCGATTAACCGTCATTGTGTTTTCTTGTCTCGAGCAGGTGTCTCGAAGATAGATATTGCTTGCACGCGACAACGTTAGGAATTATCGATAGAACGACCGGCGTACAAACGTACGGCCAGGTTTAAATCCAACTTAGAGCTTAATCTCACGACCTACCTTATATCTAACTTTATGTCGTGTCTACGAGCGTAAAGTGAAATATGGTATTTGCGCGTCGTTCTGCCTTATAAATCACAAACGATAACTGTATAAACCACGTATTCGTTGGTTCCATAACGGAATCGTCATCGGGCACGTGGCATTAAATATTTATCGAACGAATTGTCTCTGAGAACTTTTTTCGATAGATACCTCGGAATTAGGATTTTCAAATGCAACCAATTATCGTTTCTGTACTTTACTCGCTATCGCATTTCCTCTTAAACGAACAATCAACTTGGTATCTTTTCCTCATTTGTAGAATTTATGGAAATTTCTGGAAACACCACAGGTACTCGCAGTTAACAAAAATTGTATCGAGTTGCATCGAGGAAGGGTCTGATTGACCATAGCGCGGATATTTGTACATTTTTGGAAAGCTGAAGAATGCAAAAGCGCGCAACGATACGCAAGAATACGTAAATTATGCAAAGGAGAGTCAAGGCACTTTCCGTAACATTTAGAAGATGAAAGAACTTTCCATTTAGATTTTACTTATTTAGTTGCGTCGATAAAGACGTAAAATTGCATAAACATTCGCCAGTGATTTACCGATGACAAAAACAGCACAGAAGAACAATACGTTCTATTATTCTATCGAAAGGTTACGGCAACATTGTTTTCTAATTCCAGATGTTCTTTGCGGAACTGCGGAGGACAATCGGTCGGAGGGTGATGAAAGCGCCAACTACGCACACGAAAAGAATAAATCAGGTCTCCGATTGAAATTTTACGAGAAACGTGGATGGCCACGGGTGTGCGTCCGTTTCTAAACGTACGCGATCCTCGTGCACCCTCTCACACCCTTTTAGCAGCCGGTCGGTCGCTGTTAAAAGCTACATTCCATCGGCCAAACAACCAGTTCTGAATCGGTTTCGAATTCTCGATGGCTCATGAATCTTCGATCGCACGGGACTACACGTATGCCTAGAAGTACGTATCGAAGAGAGCGAAATGAACGCCGAATTTGCCTGATTCGTATCGACGAGAACGGACAACGTGGCCAGGTGTATCGTGTTACGGTACGTTGCTCCTCCGACAGGGGAAATTGCTTTTCCGAGGCAACTGAAACTCTCTTCGAACGGATAATCTATGCGTAGATAAGTAGTTTCAACCTTTGCCGCTCTGATACGCGCACATCGTGCGTTTTGGTAACATTGTAAACGAGATATCATACGAAATTAGTTTATTTTGGCCGTTATCTGTATCAGACGGAGCAACAGCATCAAGAAGAACATCAGGTACCGATACGAAAAGCTGCTGATGCGATTATGACGCGATAACGAAGCGAGATAAAAATAGACGTTGCATAAATGAATTTTTTTGAATAAGCAGTATCGGACGTAGGAAGCGGTATCGTCGAATCAATTTTTGCTAAAACACTGAAGTAGCTTGTTTTAAGTAAGATAGACATTTTTATGCAAACATCCTTCAAAGATTCAAAGATTTGTCGCACATTTTTGTTTTCGACATATATTATCAAAACTTTCTACGTAATTCTATCATTTGATCGAGAGCGATGGAAAAGTCACAGTTGAACGATCAAAGCGACACCGCTCTATCGTATATCGTGAAGCGTATACCTTCTAAATGCGTTAGACTTGTTCGTCGTTCGTAAATCTCGCTGCAATAATCCTTCAAATAACACGTCCGTTTAACGGAGCTTATCCTTTCGAAGCTTCACCGAGTACAATTACAGACGATATAACGACCGTGGTTAAAGCACGCCGTACTACGATGGAAATAAGCGATCCTGCGATTCCTCGAAATAGCGAGCGAGCTCGGCCGCGAAGTCCTCGTCACTTTTTTAACCATCGAAATTCTCCGATAGCGACGAAGAGGAGCGTAACACACAGGACTGCAACGGGGAGTCTGCCATCGGGCCGAGACAGGCTGCTCCAGCAGGCGAGCAAGTGCCAGTTGCTCGGCGGCAGTTGCCACGGCTGGACATACATTTGCGTCCTTTCGTCGAGGTCTCCGTTTGCATGCGACTTACCCCTGTCGCGGTTCTTTGAAAGGCAGTTCGACGGTCGAACGTGATCACCGTGGAGGAAAGTGACGAAAAGCGGAAAAAATCCTGCAAGCATTTCGAAGGAAGAAAGAAACTCGGCGAACGAGAGGAAAAGGAGACACAGAGAGAGAGAGAGAGAGAGAGAGAGAGAGAGAGAGAGAGAGAGAGGGATCATGAAAAGGAGGATGCCATGTGCTAGGAACAGTGAGTGCGTGTGAGTGGCCGTGCGTGTTACGTGCGTGTCGGCCCAGTGGCTTCGGTCCTTCGACCCTCGAGGACGTACCACCAGCCGAGGACACGATGATGATCCCGATGATACAAGCTGCCATCCTGCTGTCCGTTTTCGTTCGTCTCAATGCCGCCACCAACACCATCACTATGGCTAAGGTGAGTACGTAATCGAACGTTTCGAAGCCTCGCTTGGACGAGGCTTCGAAGGTTCTTTGGAAAATGGAACATTCGTGTACGTTGCACCGTATCACGGCCAGGGCAGAGTTTTCGTTTCGTCAAAGGTGGTGGTTTTCACCGAGAAGCGTTAAAACGCTTGACAAATCGGAAATTCTCGACGAGAATCGCGAAGATTCTGAAGAAACAGCGGCACAGAGCCGATGCATTTTAGTTGCGGTGTTCGAAGAAATTAGGGAATCGTTTAGTCAGGGGATTTGATTTATCACACATTTATCGTCGGATATCGCTAATAGCAACGTATATTCAATGTTTATTAATAGCGGTGCTATTAACGTACATCTGACCGATATTAATAGTAATGTGGTGGATACGTGTACATTTTGAGAGACACGAATAACGGTGTTATCTCGAACTATTGTCTCGCAACATCGACCGTAATCGATAGAGTCGTACTCGCAGGAAAGAAGATTCTTTTGTCACTTGTCAGGTATAAGTTCTATTATCAGAAAAAGAAGAGATTACAGAAGACACAAAACCGGGTCAAACGTTTCTTCAGAATGCAGCTTACGCGATCTCGTAATCGCTCCAGGTAATATCTGCCTTGCAGCGTGCAGGTGCAACTATAGTCTACTAGAAGCGTTAGCCGGTTAAATAGCTGGTAGTTCATTGTGTAATTAGAAGGTATTCGTGCGACAATAGCTGGCTGTTGGTTAATTAAACACGGTCCGCCAGTACGATAACTACGAACGAGGAGAATGGTTTCGACTAACGAAAGAAACGTTTTTTATATAATAGTTGCGCGACAGAAAAATTATTAGCACTTGGCGTGCGCGTTCTACGATCGTTTCACGGCCTTTTAAGTATCCCGCCGTACGATACAAATAGTCTTTTGTTTGCACCAGGCAAAGAAGAAAGGTAAATAGCGGTAATGTCTGACTCTCGATTAGAGATCCGACAGCGTAACTTTTCTTTCTTCTTCTTCTTCTTTTTTTTTTTTTTTTTTTTCTTCTTCAATATAATTATAAATACGCGAGATATCGTGGCTGTTTCTCTGTCCCTGTTTCGCTCCCTCTTTGCGCTAATGATTAATCGAGAAACTCAACGCTATGCTCGTTGTTAAGTTAATTATGTGGAGCACCCGATAACTTACTGCTTTTACACTGGGTGGAAAGATAATTTTGATTCCTCGTTACGAAATTTTATTGCATTATACTCGTTGTCTTTCTCATTTTTTCCTCTTTCTCGGTTCCAAGAAACATGTCGAAACGAGCGATTCTTCCGTGAAATAGTAGCGATTCTTATCGACGCATCGTGACGCGTGCTCGATCGTCGCGGTGTGTTATGGTGAAATTTTCGTATTTCACAAAAATATGATTCATCGTTAAGTTAATCTACGCCCACGATCGCACAAGGCAACGCTATCGCAACACTTTGTAATATTCGATAGTGAGAACGAAGTCTCTGCTTAACCCCTCGCCTTCTCATCTTTTCCGCCACCATGTACATCTGCGTCAACTAGCGACTGCTTTAACGCTATGTCCGAGGCAAAACGTTGAAATATTATACACGATTTGTATTCGGTAATCTACGGTCTTGCAATATGGAAGTAAAGCCAGAGTTAAAATTGAACTTTGATACGAGCCTAGCTCCGTTGTATTTGATCCATAATCCATACCAGTCTGATGAGTCTCGCGCTCGATACTATGAGACAAGGGGTTAAAAAAAAATTCGTGTAGGTGGCCTTATGGCTATGCCGTGAATGTTCCTTCAAATTCACATTTTTCAGCGTACAGCTAAAGCAGCTGGAAGCTAAACAGAGATTTTCTTCCAAGCGTCACATGTTATAACGAACACTCGATATTTTGTATGTACATATTTCTGCATACTAGACGCTACATTCTCCATATTTTTGCAGCTTTAAGCGTATAAACGCCTATAATCTATTTATGGCATTGAGAGTTACAACTAGGCTCATCGGAAAGTTTCTCTTCTTACGATTAAGTTTCTACGTAATATTTATCCTTACCCGTAGCCGCTTTCCGGCAATTCCTTTACTTCGTCGTTGTCAAATTTTCCATTTTTTATCTAAACATTTTACCCAAATATCGCCGCGTCTTCGTACGCTCTGTTTCCATGCGTCGAACAGTCTTCGTAAATATATCAAATAGCTTCGTAAATATTAAAAACTGTCAGAAACCATGGAAAATCGTCCCCGTGGAAGATGTTCTATTCGATCCTCGTAAATAATGCGATCATAGGAATTGTTAACAGCGATCGATTTCTCCTCGTAAACAAAACTTTCAGACTCGAAGCGCGAATTAAATTGCAGAGACTTGAAAGGCAAATGGAACTTCGCATTGAAATGTAAATTAAATTTCAATTTAAAATGTACATGTATATTTCGGGCACCTGCGGTTTATGAAAAATCGAACGATCGAAGAGGTGTGGACGTTTCAACTGACCTGATACAACGCCAAATATCTCGGAATAATCGGCAGCATTCCCCCAGAATAGAAACCACGGCGTCTAATCAATTTCCGCGATAGAGGCACATGGGCGATCCACGATGACAGACGCCGAAGAGAAAATTGCATTTATTTATGTCGCGGTCGTTCGTTTCCTCCTTATCGAATTAATTACGATAAAAGTAGCCGTGCGTGTCCAACAACGTTGTTCTTTCTTCGTATTACCGTTTGTTTGTAAACTACCACGTTTTCCTCGTGCGCGAATCGTAAAGAAGTAGTTACGAGGGTTACGAGCTTCGTCGAAGATAGCACGATTTTTCATTTCCACGTCGGGATAACGATACTAGCTTTCAATTATATAGTCTGCTCGGTTAAATGGAACGCGTAAACGCGACGAAATAACGCTACTTCGCGACAACGCCGATAAAAGGCACGCGCGCTTTCCAGCAACACGTTCTAGAATTATTAAGAGCGTTACGCGTGTATTTTCTCACCCGAAAATCTTTCCCGGCATAGCGAATTAACGATGTTAATAAATCGCGAATATTACGTCGCTGGATAGTAGATTTATGCTTGGTGATTCCGTTGCTCTGTTTTCCTTGGACTGCTCCTCGGCCGCCGGTCTCTCGATATATCGGCAAAACGCTTATCCTCTTCGCGAGAAACGCTTCTTGCACTTGCCGATCCCTTGTGTTCTCTTCTCGCGTATTTTGTAATTTAATCGTTCCTAGCTTTGACCGATTGCGAAGCGTAGAATTGTGTTGCTGGTTGGCGCGTGAAGTTTCCTAACGATAACTTTGTTATATATTATATTATGTATATTATATATTATGTTATAGTTAAACTATGAGAGTAGCATATCGTGCGTCTAACGCCGCCTTGGCTTTTTTCCTTTTGGCTTTTTTTTTTCCTAGGAAGAAAGGTCAAAGGAAGGTAAAGAAAAGAGTAATTGTTGTTAGGGAAGATGGAGTTCTGTCGCTAGCAAATCAGCTCGACTAATGGGTTTTCTAATCTTCCGTGCGATCTAAACTTCAACTTAATGGCGCAAGCTATTAGATGGTCTGTTTCCTTAAATCAAGGAACGTGGTAATTAGACGGTGGATATTTATGTATTTATGGGAAATTTCGAACAACGCGCGTAACAGGCGGATATCCAACGTACAATAGCCGTTCTAGTATCTAACAAATGAAACGGATCTGTATTTCGTAGAAATACACGTATTCATGAAAATATGAAATTGCATGGAAACTCGATCAGCCCGAAGCTAATGGAAATCGATAAGAAAACGTCACTTGCGAAACGAGCTGGATCGATAAGGCGAAACGAGCTGGAAAAAAGCATCGGCTCTCTGGCGAAAAAGGCGCATCCGAAGAATGTGTTCGATCTCTTTTCGTGCCCCCTGTCGGGACCACTTACGTAGGCACAGATTTGCCATCCAGAGGAAATTCATACGTGGGCACACTTGGCGTCCGAACGGCATCTTTTCTTTTTCGCTTTTTTCTCGCCTCTCTCAGTTTCCACTTTACACGATCCCGTCACGCAGGCAAACACATATCGGCCGTGTTGCTTTTTTCGAGCGCATTTCGCCATTCCGATCGACCTTCGCAAAAAAGGACACACGTACTTGCGCGTATCATCGATCAGCAATACTTGTGGCACGCAAATTTCACTCGCGTGCAATAAAAAGTCATGCATTCGGGGATTCCACGCGATCGCGAGAGTTAATCTTTCGATCGCGCGTCCTTCCGATCTTCGCATTCTTTTCGCGAATTTTTACGCTACGACTTTTAATGTCTCGTTGGCCGTGGAATTTCTGAGATCATTTTCTCACTCGTAGAATTTTTTTTTTTCTCTCGACCTTTCTGCGTACAGCGTAGTATCGCGCATGGATCCGAAAGACGATATTCAGAGGAAGCAGCACTCTCAACATAAGTTAGTTTTAGGTGTAAAAAAATTACGAGTCGATGTCGCTGCATTAGGTTAATAATCGACGTAAATCGTTGGTGTAATATAGTTGCTACAAGTTAGTACCATTTTTCTTTCGTGTGTACGATGCGAAACGCGTACAGACGCAGCAAACGATATTCGGAGTAAAGGAAAATTTTCGACGCAACTTAGTTCTCGATGTAAGGCAGCTTTTAATACAAACTAGACTTTTAGTATAATATAGCAGAATTTTCTCTGTGACATAATCTTTGCCACTTATAACGCAGAGAAAAATCGATAGGTAAAGGGGGACGATAATGTGATTTTATGGGTATCGAATACTTGAAACTTAAAATACTTGAAAGAAGCGTGTCCTTTATTAATTNATTAACAACGTCAACTTTATATAACTTTATTGACTTTATATTTTTACAAAAAAAAGACATAAATTAGAAACACTTTTACAAACAGCGAGTACGATTTATTGTTTCAGTAATTATTAGCTCGATAAGATGTAACGTGGGTCCTTAACAACATGTGGTGAAAGCAGTCTGATTTTGATCTCGTTTCTCCTATTTACCAAGGGTACAGTACCAGATACCGGAAGAATCGTAGAAATATTTTAAAACGCAAGGTATCAAAATCCACTAATTCTAAGCAGTATCTCTCTAGAATTAAATATAACCGTATGACCACCATATGAAGCTAACACCAAACCTACCGACGCTTTTTGTCTATTTATTGACCGCTCGCGATAGGCAGCACGGACTACAAATTTTTCTTAGAAAAAAAAAGCAAACTAGAAACAGATACCGAAGAACATATCGTATGCAAAATTTACGAAAAATCATAGATTAGCAAGCGATCCGATAAGGTTTAAATATGGTGAAATTTGCGTAGAAATTCGAAAGCGGTCAATTTGACCGCTGTGGCAGGTTTACTGTTAATCACAGCAGCAATCTTTCTGAGTTTCCTGAAAGTACTCTGCAGCGAGCGTTCGGTTCGCTATCCATCGCTACGATAGCCGATCCTTAAAAAAATAAAAAAAAATAATCTAGTTGATGATTCAAAGCTATAAGCATCTTCGAGTACCTTCGTCCATAACGTAGCGAACAAACGATCACTGTATAAAACCAACCGAATACGTTCCACGGTTGTTTCTTTCTCTTCGTGCTCGTACCTAGCCAGGAATTTCGTTCGTTAACATTGAACGTATGCAAATCGCCGGAGACGAATTCTTCTCACCGAAAGGCGACAAGCACGAGCCTTATTTCACTGTAATCTCGACTTTCTCATAGCCGGCGAGAAGAGATAAAACGATGCGTACGGTGGAACCGATCCAGGCGGTCAGGCTCGAAGTCGTGCAAAGGTGCACACGTGCAACGTTTAGCTCTGCTTGTACCTGGAAAAAAGAAACAGCTCGCTTCCAAGTACACATTAGATCGTATCTCATACGGTCTTGTTCGATTCTCATCGAAAATCCTACCCTTTATTTCCTTAGTTCAGACTATTGCAAATATTATGGCTCTCGAGCGCCAAGTGTTTCAAGATGTTTGATCTTTGCACAACGAATCCCACCACGATATTTCGATTTGCACGCTTCCCATCCACATGTCCATTTTACAAATAACATAGATACACGTAATATGTACGTGCGTAAAAGGTTCGCCGAGGCACAGTAGTACGCGAGAATCTTCGGTTGAATAGATTTTTCGCTCTGTGATCGATCGTTCGCACATTTAAAAAATGGTATTTAAGAAGATCTCGATCAATATCGTTTACAAAGGCGTGGTAAACGAGAGAAAACGATTCTTGAAATTGTTGGATCTTACTAGAATTGCGCAGAAATCGCGCTATTAAATTAGTAAAAGTTATTATTACGATTTATCCCTTCTGGGGATAGAAAAGAATAAATGCTTGCTCGACCCGGTTTCAAGTTCCTTGTGACGCTAACATTTCAAGATCGAAAGTTGTCGCATGGTTTTCTAGTAAATAAATAATAAACGCTTTCGTCGTACAGCTACACACGTATATAGTTACATACGCTGTGAGACAAAATTTCTTCAAGTATTTCGCACGTCACCGAGTGAGCAGAAACGAAAGCTGCAAGCGTATCGTTTCGAGAAAGAGAGAAATCGACGAGACGCGTGTGCGTTCCGTAGCAGCCGATGAATCGCGTCTTGTTCGAAATACAATACTTAATAGGATTTTTTCGGCGGCACGAAGAAGACGTCTTGAATTTCGTGTCTTAATCCGTCCGAAGACGAGCAATAATTAATAAGAGGCTGGTTGCACGAATGGCGAGCATCAAGCCGCGAAAGAATGTGTCTAAGAAACCTGTTTGGGGAGAGCCAATATCTTACGAGGTCCTCTCCTCTTTACCTCTTTCTCTCCTCTCCTCTCGCCGTACCAGCAGCACACACGTGCACCTTCTCGTGTGCATTGCGACACGCAAAGCTTCCCCCGAATGCTCAGGTGTTGGCAGATATTCCCCTTTCTGCCTTTTGTGCGTCGTTTCACCTTCTGCATCGTTAGCCGGCCAACTCCTCATCGTTTCGGCTATTAGCCTCTCTCGAACGTTCCTCGTCTCGCTGATTATCCAAGCCGATCGACGTTGGTCTTCTCGTAGGACGAGAAAACTCGGTTTTTAGAAAGTTCCAACGAAATTTCGATAGAACAAGTAGGAGGAGAGCCGCGGGGAACGTCGAAGCTTCGCTATCGCGATTTTCCAGCACCGAAAACGACTTTAACATCTACGAGGCAGAATATATCGTTGTTAATTAATAATCGGTGTACCGTATTTTGTGTTTTATGCGTATCAGCTTCCCTATCGTCTGCTCGGGAGCGGCGTAGCGCCGTTTCTCTGAAACTTCCGAGCTTCGCTGGCCGAATATCCTTCCAGGCGCATTTTGGTGCAGGGTTTTACCGCGAGGAGAATTTTCTAACGAAAGGAACAAATAGTAATGACACGATAGCCGAAGAGTACGGAGAACGAGGTAGAAGATCTCAATGGGATCTTAACGATTTGTTTCTGACGGCTAAAGACACACAGGGTCTTCGTTATCGCGATGGGAAACGACGCCTGGCTCGTTCCTTAAATTCTGGCCGTTAGAGACAAATTGTTGACGTTAGACCGGGACGTTCTGCCTCGTTGTCCGGATTCTCCGGCTATTGCCCCGTGTGAATATTATTTATTCCTTTCGTTGGAAAATTCTCAATTCGATAAATGACACGAAAATGCACCTAGAACGTCGTATTTATGTTAACTATATTAGTAAATATTTTTCTAGCAAACCTCACGAGTTTCGAAAAAATTGCATCTATTATTCCATTGATAGAGCGGAAGAAACCTCTCGGACGACCTAATATTCCGATCGATTTAATTCTTTATTGAAATCATCGTAGAGACACGCATTGATTTATTCCATTGATTCGATAAGTTAAAGTGCATCGCGATAACCAAAGAACGTGTCCGATAAAAGCCGTATCAATCGAGCAGAAGTAACAGATAGTCTGTGAAAGAGCACTCTAAAAATGGTACGAAAAGAGGGAGACGATATATGTGCTCATAATTCTATAATAAAAACGTTCTCCGAGTTAATTTCCAGCCAGTTGTACCCTTTCCACATATACAGTTTGGATCGTGTATTCGATTCAAAATGACTAAAATCGATAACAAAACTTGAGATTCATCGCTCGATGTAACGTAAATACATTACAGCAGCATTCGATATATAGATACGATACAACGACGTTAAATTCAAGCTTGAGGATGAAATTTTACTTCGAAGCGCAGTGAAATAAGGTTCATCGAATGGTAAATATAAAGTTAAACTTTACTCCGGATTTTTCTTCCTTCGCCGGGACAGCAAAGTATATCGAAGAAGAGTAAAGTATCGACGTACGAGCCGAACTACAGCGAAATATAGAAAAAAATGTACACAAAATGATGAAATGTTCGAATCTCTTCGATCGCAGGGAAAATACGCGGGAGTTCAGGCTATATGCTCGTCGATCCTCAAAGTCTTAAGCCACGTTCACAGCAGTTCCATCAACGATCGTTACTCAGCTGTTTCGCTACCGCACAAAAGCGATATTTCATCGTTGACTCGGCTGTTTTTCGCCTCCCCCCGATCCACATTCATATCGTATCATTACCAATGGAATTTTTAGCGAGTTTCCTGCGAGAAGGCGAATAAGGTTAACCTTTTCCGCGGCGGATTCCAATCGGATCCGATCTAAATAGCAATTAGCCAGTTTGTAACGAGGTATTCGAAAAGCAATTAAACTCATAGTAATTTTACGATCGGTGTATCAAGCGTGCCGGCCCAGGACCTTGATCGTTGATCGGCTGGTATATATATCGAGTTTTATCGTGACTCAAATCGATCCGCCGCGCCGCCGTCGCTACTCTATAATCAATTTTCTCGTCGTGTCAACTACGGGGGCAATTCGGTGCCGCATGGCGCCAATCTGCTGCAACACTTCCCTCTTTTTTTTTTTCTTTTCCCTTTTCTTCTCTTTCCGTTTATTCGCACATAGTATCGGTCATAACTGGTCGAACACTTTTGCTGAATTTATGTCGTAACGCTGTATGAATTTGAGCGAAACGTACAAACCAACGAGTAGAAGTAGTAGTTATTATCTGTGTTTGGAGTTGACAAGCTGCACGTTTAAGTTATTGATCATTTGCGCTGATAATTTGTGTTTATGCATATTCATATTTTTATATACGCAGCGGCCGAACGAAAAAGTAGAACCTGAGCAGAGGTATGTTTCATGCCTTACTTCGGATATTTTTTTACGGCTTTGCGCGTTATGTGTATTCGGTGCGTTCTGCGCCTTTACTAACTTTCTGCAAATGCACAAAAATCTACGGTATGTATATATATTTTAATTAAACATTAAACATACGAATTGCCTCGATGCAATGTTCCGATATGAGACGCCACTGCTTGAAATAATTTAATCATTTTTCTACAGGATCGTAGAAGAATCTTTTCCGTTTGATTCGTAATTTGGAAAATTAAACCAGCCGAAGGTAAAGAGTTCTCAAACGTATTCTCGCGTACATGGGAGGCACGAGAAGCGTCGGCGCACGTATTAGTTAACAAATATCTTAAATACATTAAATTTCGCGCGGAAAAATTCGATACGATAAAAATAGAAGGTGGAATTTAATAGAGAAAACGCTTCGTTGGGAAACGAGGGTACGTGTCAGTACTTTTTACGTGCATATAGCACGAAGTGCCAGATGAATCATTGCATATCCCTTCGTCCGTAATTTAGTAATTAAATTCCATCCTGTTAAAGACAAGCAAATCCGCATACTTTCGAACTACGGTATTACTTACGAGTTTCTACGCGTATAAATTTCTTCTTTCATCCTCTCACGTGGCGGAGAATATTTTTCTTCCTACTCCGGCAGATCGTGGGTCCTGTTATTTCTTTTGCTACTTCTCCTTTTTCTCTGACACACTTCCCTGGCGCCTGTAATAATTCTCCAGGCGAAATTGGTAGCAAATCCTGCAAAAGCTAAGGAGCAAGAAAGAAAGACGACAAATTCTTCGCGAGTCGTTATATCGTTCGTGACATTCGCTCACGAAGCTACAATTAATGGTAACTACCGCGGAAAATGTAGTCCGATAATTGGCGCGCGTGTCAATGACGACGACGCCTCGTCGTCCAGACGTTCGTCAGTAATTAACACTCGTCCCGTTAAACACGACTCCTTCCCGCCCGCTAAGAATTCAAGAAGAGAGTCTCACGTTCGCCTAATTAATAACCATCCTTCCACGCTCGACAGATGGAAACGGTGCCTCCTTCTCGTTCGTGAATCATTATTCATTTTTATCGGTTTTTCTGCCTTCGACGATCGCTCCGATTGTTGAATTAGGCGCGATTAGGGAGAACGTTTGTCGGATTTGACTGGATCGTCTGGCGATTTAGCGGATCGCGTGCGCAGTTCGTAGACAGCTGCACATACAAATGGTGTGATTTAGTTGCGTATTTGTGGAGAAATTCGAGCCTACAGGCTATTTGTTAATCTTTTTCTCTTTTCGGTAAGAATATGTTTCACTAATTTTGTACAGTTACGGAGCGAGGCAGTGTTTGTCAACCAGCAGTTTCTGCATAATTCTTACAAATTAAATTTGCAGTTTACTTTAGTAAGTATATCACTGGCTTTCTTAGGGGAATGTTTTATTTTATTCCGCTTTTCCATCGAACCACGATGCAAAACGTTCACAAACATTAAAAACACTCGTTTCGCTCTTTTGTCGTTTCTTGTCTCTTTTCATGGTTGAGAAGTATTTGTAGTTATTCGATATAAATGGAGTAAATGTTGAACGTATAATTTATTATATAGTATCTCGATGAAAATACCAATTACAGTTTGCAGTTTGCGTTTAAAGAAAGTTAAGGAAAGACGATTATATTAAAAAGGAAATGAACGTGACCTCGAAATCTTGGCATCTAACAACGAGGAACCATTCAGCTCCGTGTTTCTTCTCCGAATCAACCTCCATACAGATACGCATCATAAATATCTTCAACGTCGTTCTAAACGATACTTACGAATTCCATTCTTTTTTACGAATATTATTCCCCGTCATTTACTCTCATTTTGATACTTCTCGCGAGTACTTTGCCTCGTTTGAGAAGAAGATTGTACTATGTTTGGAACGGTGGAATTATCAGTGCAACGAGAAAGTTTGGACAATTGGAAGTTTGAAAATCGGAAAAATTGAAAATTTCAGACGCAAAGATTTAAAAACTCCGGTGTTCGAACATTGGAATATTCGAGGATGTGAAAGTTTGCTAGCTCAGAAGCCTGAAGCTTTGCGACTTGGAAGACTTGCAAATGCAAGAGTTTGAAACTGTTAATTACTTTTCCAAAAAGATGAAAGACTACTGCGAAATTACAGACGTAACGCAAACGACCACGAAAAGAAACGTTGCGCATATTACTTAATAAACTTAATAAACTAATTCCATGAAAACACGCCTCTAAATTCTGCAATTTCTCTGCGACCAATTTCTCAACGACCTAATGTACCTGCACATAATTCGACACATATTACCAGGGCGGTTCGATATTAATAGAAATGGTCAAACCCAGCGCGATGAACGTTCCACGGGAATTTTTCGCTTTTCGCTGATAAACCGGCTACTCTGGAACAAGATCGATTCGAATTTGCTCGATACACCGCTGTCCACGTGATCGCTATCAAGCACGAAACGTATGGAACTTTAAATACACTTGGACGTAGGCGACAGACAGGTGCAACAAGTAATCACGCTGGTCGACTCTTGTTTGTAGAAATTTGCATTTGCGTGTCGTCTAGCGCTGAATACACATGACCTGTTCTCTTTCCGCGAATTCTAATTAGCCACAGGATGTCACTATGGCCTGTATCTATAGCAATCAACTGGCTGTTGAGAGCCTTAACGCGTTAGTCTTCGTATCTCATATGGACCGTACGTTTGTGCATAATAATTTAAACTGGTTAGATCTAACTCGTTTGACGAACTCATTGGCCACGTTCGAAGCTCATTGATCGCATTAATTTCAAATTCGCTTATCGGATCGTTTCGACGATGGAACTTCCGATCCTTGACACGTACCTGAATATCTTCTAATTATTAATTTAATGGAATTAAACAAAATAAACTGGTTAGATCTAACTCGTTTGACGAACTCATTGGCCACGTTCGAAGCTCATTGATCGCATTAATTTCAAATTCGCTTATCGGATCGTTTCGACGATGGAACTTCCGATTCTTGACACGAACCTAAATATCTCCTAATTATTAATTTAATGGAATTAAAAAAAATGAACTGGTTATATCTAACTCGTTTGACGAACTCATTGGCCACGTTCGAAGCTCATTGATCGCATTAATTTCAAATTCGCTTATCGGATCGTTTCGACGATGGAACTTCCGATTCTTGACACGTACCTGAATATCTTCTAATTATTAATTTAATGGAATTAAACAAAATAAACTGGTTAGATCTAACTCGTTTGACGAACTCATTGGCCACGTACGAAGCTCATTGATCGCATTAATTTCAAATTCGCTTATCGGATCGTTTCGACGATGGAACTTCCGATCCTTGACACGTATCTGAATATCTTCTAATTATTAATTTAATGGAATTACAGCGATACGATGGGAATAAATCAGTAATAAATCGATTGGTAGATGTAATTTTGTTTTAATTGCGTTCTGGGTGTCGACGCGTAGAAGTAAATATTAATATCGTCAAAGGGGCTCAGGAAAAATCCGATAGCAGGAATTTTGATCGTTTCGTTGGTCGTAGTCTTGATCCATCAAGGACCATGTAAATACATAGCACAAAATAACTTTCACGCTAGACTAGACTATAGTCTGAAAGACTAACGCGTCTTTTCATCCGATGTTAGAGCTATATGTGTATTATTATCCGATGAAATATTTAAAAGATACGAATGACATTGGTTCTATACGGATTAATATTCATGAATTTAAATTAACGTAGGGACTAAACAAACGTTGTTTGTTTCTTATAAAACACCACGGATTTATCGCCCATTTTCAAAAGACTTACATCTTTCGATCCATCAGGTTATTCCCTTTCTCAGCCATTTCGTATCAAAATGTTTCTTTTTGCAATGTTGCCTTCGCTGAGTAACGCGAAGATCAGAAAATCAAGGAAAATCGACTCTCGTAGGAACTTGGAATATCCACACCTACGTTTATTTTACTTTATCCCTCTTTTATCTGCGCAATAAAATCTCGTCCGCTAATAAATAACGAACAACTTGGCGGTCATCATCTGGAGTAAAGTGGCGAATCGTTTTAATATCGTTCGAGAGCTCGAGTTTTCGAAGCGTTGAGATTTATTTTCCGCCAGAAGGGAAATGCGGCAAATCGTTTTCTCTGTCGATTTCCCGCTTCTCTTTTTCTTCCCGCCTTCTGCTCTTTTTAGCGTTACGCGTTCGAAATGCGCTCGTTAACGAGACAAGCGACGCGACTACACGACGAAATCGTGCTATTGGCAACAATTAAACGCGAGATCCTGGCCGGCTAATTAATTTCCTCGTAGATCGCGGGCCAATCTGCTGTACGATCGACAATGGCACGCACGCAAGCGGTTCGTTAGTTTATCGATAAACAAATTGGACGCGGCGATGCAATAGCGCGAGATCGCTACCGTAGAATTTCAACAGCGAACGCCGCTACCAACATTATTTCCCTGCTAATGGACTCCGTGACTGGGATTCTCCGCGCTCGTTCCTTGGAACGTTGACTTTTATTGGCTCGTTCGTTTCTCTACAACTTAGATAGCGATAAGACTCTGTGCCGATATAATTCATTGTTTCGTAAGTTTTACAAGCGGGTGCTGTTATTTCGCGAGTTGGCATAATTACGGGACAGATTTACGGAACTCGTTTCTTGAAAACGTCTGCGCTTTGAATATTCGAACAGCGTATACATTACAATTGCTAATCGGACATTTTCTTCGTCAAAACACGGATTTACATAATTACGATAATGTAATACTTTTATAAACAGCTGCGAAGATAAGAAGACAGAATTTTGCATATCGATCCATTTTTCCTGCATTACCTGCGATAGGCCGCTTCTACCAACATTGTATTTCATTCAATCGACTGGAAATCATCGATTCTATGTGTATACTGCACGTCGTAGCTGTATCCTTGCTAATAGAGATATACTCGATACGTTATAAAAGTTTGTTCGTCGAGAATGACTAAGCGTCTTCTCGAGTGACAACAAAGTACCGGATTCTCATGATCGGCGAAAGATTACTATTTTTAGCAAAATGGAAATTGAACGTGCAATTGGGAAATTGGCAAAATAAAATCGCGTCAAATTCGTCGAGATGAAAGGAAAATTTTGGAATTGAAAAGTAACGCGGTATTAAAGATTCTACGAGCAACTTCGCAGCTATTTTTTATTCAGCCGATAGATAAGGAGAAAGTGGGAATCGACATCTTCCAACAACAATAATAGCGTTGATTATCAATTCGTATTCAAGTACTTACGCATATAGTTATCTGAATACTTGCGCACGTTCTTGACGTAACGCAGGAGCCGCAGGTTCTCGCGATTGCTAAAATATTCGAAGTCGATTATCGCTTCCAGCCGGACAGGAACACCGTCTGAATGTTAAAGGATCGTTCACTGGCGCGTATCCTTCTCGAGGATTTCAACGATTCGCACATTTCCACTTTATGGTAATGCTTTTGGTTATCGCGTTGCCTCAAATTTGTCATCTGCTTTGGCAACGCAAAACTCCATTAAACCCGTAACATTTGCCCAGAAACCTGAATATCCCATCTTGTTTTTTCTTTCTTTTTTTTTTTTTTTCTTTGTTTTCGAATATCGAATTTAACAGCCACATTGTCGAAAATTCGCAAATATCTTCGACTTCTTAATAAATATTACCAGCAGAATACTCGCTATATCTGCGACATAATACTATGATATTTAACAATTGAGTAATTATTATTATTTTGCCAAGTAAATAGGATATTTGCCAAAAGATATCGTTCTAAAATTAGGAAGCATCAAAATGCTTAAAAATTTAATAATAATCATCGTACTTTTACCAGGTACTATCGATACGAAATTTGTCAAAATATCGATCATTTGATGATCGTTGTCGTCTTGCCGAATAGGTTACTATTAGCACGATATTTATCGAAAGCGAAGCTAACGTTCTAAAACTAGATGCTATTCAAACAAATCAGTTTGCCCTGAACTAAATGCACCACATAAAATAGAACCACGTCAATAAACAAAAGCAACTTTGATGTTAGATCAAAGCGTGAGATACAATTCTGTTGCTAATAACGAGCTCCGTGTAAGGTGGCTGCGCGTAAGCGTTCCTTCTTTAATCACCATTTTCAGACAACTATGTTGGCGACCCTTGTAATCAAAGTCACTGACAAACCATTGTGTTTCGTTCGTTGCCTGTTTCACAGCGAAGAAAGCGGCACCTTCTTCGAGAACCCGTCATCAGGCTCGTGTACCTACTTGCGTGTTTCGAAACGTGTCTTTATCCGTGCCATAAGCGAGCGTACCATTCAGAAAAATCAAAAGTTAGTTTTAGAAAGAGTCGTGTAACCTATGAAAGGAACATTTGCGTTTGTTACTGTTAGCACACTTGAGAAATCATCGCGTTTCTAGCACACGCTAGATGAGTGATAAAGTGGGTAGACGAGTGATAAAAAAGATTTGATATAAAATTTCAAAAATTTGTAGCATTTTACGAGAAAACGTGAAAGATTATTTATCCGATATAGATTAAATTCGATCAGAGTTACAGGGAACGCGCAAGTTTCTTCCAACGTTTGCAAGATATATTTGACGCGTTGCCCTTTCCATTTCAATATATGATACTATGATATTTAATAATTGAGTAATTATTATTATTTTGCCAAGTAAATAGGATATTTGCCAAAAGCACGAGACAGGTGTGTAGTGAGACTTTTGGATCACAGATTGATCTATATTTCGAACTATTGCTTCCTCTTTTCTTGAAAGAATTTTCCAGTCGTTTATCGTCCTTGTTTTCCTATATCGCAAGAAAGATAGAAGTGTTTCCATCGTCGTAGACAGGAAAGAAAACTTCTATTCTTCTCTTCTCGTACTATCCATACACGAAATTCGATCGATAATTAATCCGTTAATAAGTACACCAATGCCTTCAAAATGACTTCGCAAATATAGAATGTATTCAGTGTGTCACGAAAAAATTTATTTACCATAAGTTTAACGTTAAATTAATTAAAATAATTTAACATTAAATTTTACATTAAATTTACGCCATAAATAAAATTCTTTGATTTTAGGATCTATATAGACTAAGCATATGTATGTCTTTTTATATGAATTACAAGTTTTTGAAGTCTCGGATTCTTTTTCTCCTTTATCGCGCCATATATTACAATAATATACGTTTCGACGATGTAGAAGAAAGAGAACCGCATGTATACGAGACAACAGGTCACTGCGGCGCCACTTAACCAGCGTAGATAATTACTAATCATGTTATGTCATCGCCGTTATACATGTGTGTTAGTTCGTCCGAACGATCTGCACATACGTTATACAAAAACTATGTTAAAACATAGAGGAACATATTAATTGATCAAATTGAATTAAAGTTACTGCCTCCTTTGGAAAATAGAATTCAATTTTGGAGGAACGGATCGAAGAAGAAATTACGGCAAAGGGAAGAGCACACGCATAATTCTGCGATATAATAAACAAATACGGATGACGCAAGGGAAACATTCCAATTGTGAAAGAAATGTTCTATAGCGATCGATTTAAAGAGCATACTGGCAGCATCGTAGAACAGCGATTGCTCGTAAATGATAAGTATTTGAAGAAAGCGAAGGAAAAGTTTCGACGTTTCTTATCGTTTATCCTATTATTCGTATTATAACGAAGACGTTCAATTTCTTCGATATTAATTTTCAGATTAATATAAATACGCTACGCGATGCCGTAAAGCAGAGAAAATAAAAATGGACGAACGAACGCGTTAATCGCCGTTCCACGTTAAGTTTCATCACGACACAATAATTCTCAAGAGGCCAGAATTGACTTCTTTCTTTTTTTCCTCCATTGCAGCCACTTGCTTCGACTCTTGCAACTTTAATTCCTACGATTAATAACGGCATTAATAACAAAGAAACGCGCATAAAAAAGGACGCTGTCGTTTAGAAGCGAAGAAAAACTCACGAGTAATTGGTCTGGTCGTAAGAAGGGAAGAAAAAAGCAGCAGAAGGAAAGACGAAGGAAAGAGAGGAAGAGAAACGATTGGATGCAATCGAATGTGATTACAGCACAATTTGACGGTCGCGTGCGTCGTTTTCTTGAATCGCGTCCACGGTGGCGCCAAGCGTGCAATCGTCGAGCGCACGTTCCTCGTTCGTGTTAGCATTCAACGCGTAACCCCGATTATTCCACGCTACACCGCGTTGCACTCTGCCTATTATGCGTACATATATTGCAACGCGTTGCGTGCACGCGGTGTAACGCATTCTCGAGGAACGAGGGTGCGTGCTACCAATCGGGCGCCACCTCCGTTTACGATTATCTCCTGGATGGATCGATGCGAGAGTCTTCGTTTCGAGGGAATTCAGTTATTACAAACCGGCGAGCCTCGGTCGGGCTCCTTTTGACACCGTTATATCTCGCTTCTCGATCGGTTGCCTTTTATTCGCTTATCGAACACGCCGCCCGCTCGTCAACATCGAATTTCATTTTGTAGCTTCCCACGGCAGTCGCGAACGTACTTTTAATGCACCATATATCTACCGATAAGTAATAACGTTCAATACGTTCGTGGTATCGAGGATGAATTATATTCCTGGAAGATTGTGGCAAGTTCGGCTTCCTGGTTGTCGTTCTTGGGAGTCACAGCAATGAAAGTAGAATGTATTTTTCGCAGCGCGTACACGCGTGTACAGGGTGGGGCATTTTAAACAGGTCACCTAACCCCAACTTAACGCCTCCGCCTATAAAAAAATTGGTAATACCAGATTGCGAGCCGCCCGATACCAAGTAACTTTGGTCCAATTCGTTTTCTCCTATCTTCAAAAACAAGCGAGTTATTTAGCTGACCTGTTTAAAACGCCCCACCCTGTATATCCAGGTCCGTTGAAAAATTTACACGTCGGCGGTTTCAAGAGCGAATTATCTTGAGAATCGCGTAAACGTTGCTTTCTTGGCTTCCGTCTTAAGAGTATCGCAACTTGGTGTATATCTTAGAGTACGTAGCATCGAGTGTAACAAGCATGTCTTGTATAATATTTGTGTAAAAGATGGAATCTGCGAATGGTACTTAGGTGACTACATTAGGAGTTCCAATGCACGACGTTTCTTGTCATTAAAAGGATCTTGTAAGAATTAATACAACACGTCCTACTTGCAAGATAGAACGTTCCTCGCTGGCTCTTCGCGTACGAAGCGACCCTGTTTGGAAAACGACATCCTATTCTTGTTAATTGTATCCGGTTTCGAAAGTTTCCTTCTACCCGATTAGGAATAAGCTGTCGTGGAAGCTTAAGATTCTCCGTTATCCAACAGGAGTCTGTAATAAACGATGGAAATAACAAATTTGCAAAACCGCCAGGCAAAGTGATCTCGCGCCAACGATTATTTCCCTCCTTCGAGCCTATCTCTAACTTCTTTGCTCTCTTCCTTCCTACGTCGATCGCCGTAGAATTTATATCTACCATCGTAAAACTGTCGAAGTCAATTGAATTAAAAGGTACTCGGAATGATTTATACGGCCGTGTGGTTTCAGCAGTCGCATCGTTTCACATATCGGACGATTATGTTTATTCAAATAAAAGCGTTACGCAGGAAAGGCACGTAGGAAATGACAACGAGGCAACGACGACGACGACGACGACGACGACGACGACGACGACGATATTTCACCGACGGTAATTAGTAGCGTATTTCTCGACCATACATTCAATCATTTCAACGAGCGTAATTACCGACACGGTCGTACGTTCAAGATCGTAAATCGGGTTTTACATTCCGTGCAATGCAAATGCATGACGTAATGATCCAGGCGCCTCTTCTGATGGATTCGAGGCGCCTTCTTTACTGTAGAGAGGCGCCTCCTCCGTGTTAAAGACGCCTCTGTTCCAGGCTATTACCAGTGAATCATTCCTGTGGTACAGAGGATTTCGATTCAGGAATTTTCGTGTAGATATTTGCATCGAGTCGTGTCGTTTAAAATTAATTAAAATAAATCGCACGTTCTGTACGTGTCTACACTGTCGCCTGTGTGACAGTTGGCGAGTGATCAGCCTACTCATCGAAAACATGCTTACATTAGTACTCTGTAGATCCGTGTAAAATATACATTTTATTTATAGAAACGTTAAACGTCTATCATCGCGCGTAGATCATTGAACATGTTGGCTGTTTTAATTGCAATTTTTCGTCCTATTATTACGACCATTTTTCTCGCTTTAATGGCTATCATCGTGCGGCTTGTAACATTGTACTTGTCACTTTTCATTCCGATTTGTACGATTATCGTTGGAAATATCTATTTTATTCGTTTTTTTTTTTTTTTTTTGCTACAAATAGTTTAAACTTATCACGGTTTTCATGAAAATAAAATACCTTTTACGCGTCAGTTCCTCTTACAAATAGTTCTTAGCGCGAGAAAGCGTTATTGTTCGTATTCCTACTTTTGCAGTGATAAGATAAAGCATCATATATTTTAGAAATTATAGAACATATGTAAAGACACGAATTAAGAATTACATTACGAACGAGTACGTTCGAACGAACGTTTGTTGAAAGTTTTATCGCGATTTCAAAGTTATATATCTACGTATTAGATCGGGACAGTTATATGGAGGTTTAACGTCACTTACAGAAGCTGGAAATAAAAGTTCTCTGGTAAATCTGATTTTCCTCTCGAAGGTAGCAAAACGATCCCTGTGGCCAGCTATGGTTGTAAGAAATGCGATTCGCAGTCACGCGTAAGAGGTCACGAAAGATAACACATACGCGTCAGCGATCTTCCTGGAACATCAAGCGATGTCGGTGGATTCAAGGAAAATCACGAAAGAATTAGTCAGCCAACGAAATGCCCGATCAGTTTTAATTTTCATCCTTCCTCGGCCGTGTCCGTTTAAGGGGAAATCGTCAAAATGCCAAACGCTTGACTACATTTAACTTCTTCTGTAAAGTGATTCACAATGACTAATCATCATCAGTCGAGTGACGTTACTCACCGTAGGAACATCCAGGTCTACACATAATAATGTAATTTTCTAACGACGTTATCTAATTATACAGATATGGAAAAGCCATATTATAATTATAGAAGATTAAATTAACTTTGTACGTTGCTATTTTGAATAGAAGTCGTCACCAAGGGACATTTGATATACGGTGTAGGAAAAATTAATAGCAAATAATCAGATAGTTACAAATAAATTACATTTAACTATCTAAAATAATTACAAAATTTAACAGATAAAGTTATAAATTTAAGAAAATATATATACATATATTATTGAAAATAAAAGAAAATATATATATATATATATATATATATATATATATATATATATATACACACACACAGTTATAAAGTTATTTTCTACACTTAATGGCAAATAATCAGATAGTTACAAATTAATTACATTTAACTATCTAAAATAATTACAAAATTTAACAGATAAAGTTATAAATTTAAGAAAATATATATACATATATTATTGAAAATAAAAGAAAATATATATATATATATACACAGTTATAAAGTTATTTTCTACACTTATTTAGTTATTTTCATTTGTTTAATCTCACTTGGAGAAGTAAATGATTTTTAAGCGATATGCTGATAAAAATTGGAGAACGAGCTGGTTACGTGTTTTATACGATTGTACCAGTAGCATGAACGTTTAACATACATAATTGTGCATCGTGTGTGGGTCGTGTGTTTTAGGAGGACTGCAGGAAAAGGATAGCCGAATGTACAATGAGTGACGGTGCAAGTACACCGGTATGTGGGAGCGACGGTGTTACGTATTCGAGTCAGTGTCGGGTCATCTCGAAGCAGTGTCAAGGCATGTCTATTCTTATCAAACACACTGGCCCTTGTCCAGGTAGGGTGATGCATTCTTCTCGTAATAGTGTTAGTGATTATTACTGTACCTTCGCCATGTAGTCGCATTAGAATAACTTCGTCAAAGGAATAATTATTACCAGAAACTAGTATCGCGTCCGATTTCTTTTTATCGTTAATTTTCAACAAGTAAAATCTTATACTCGAGAGGAGAGATTCTAGGGATAATCGATTAACTCGACGAGGAGAATGATTGTCTTTCGAATTTCTCGAATTATTACCAGAAACTAGTATCGCGTCCGATTTCATTTTATCGTTGACTTTCAACAAGTAAAATCTTATACTCGAGAGGAGAGATTCTAGGGATAATCGATTAACTAGACGAGGAGAATGATTGTCTTTCGAGTTTCTTGTTTTCTTGAAAAAACGTAATTCGTGCTAAATTTAATCGCAATTACGCGTAAAACGTTTCAAGTGCTTGCTCCATCCTGGTCCTTATCTCGATCTTGTCGCTAGGATGGAACTAACTAGCTATCTATCGTCCCTGCGCCAGGACTGCGTGCCGTAACTCGCTAAAAAATATAAATTGCACTTGCAATTAGTTCTCTTAGCGTATTTACGTCGTCGTACTATTTTAGTTGTCACAGCTCTATCGATTTATCGCTTAACAAGATTATTTGTTTATTTATTATTTCGATAGTTACGTTCGAATTACCTATTGATAAATCGATATAACAATGTCGTAATTATAAAAGCAATACATTTTTTTAAATACGTAGTATGTGTATAGATATATTAACACTAAACCTACCCACGCTTCTACAAGACTACAAACTTTTCTTAGAAAAGAAGCAAACTGGATAAAGCAAAATAGATACCGAAGAATATATCGTATGCATATTTTACGAAAAGTCGTAGATCAGCAAGCGATTTGATAACGTTTAAATATGGTAGAATTTATGTGGAAATCTGAACGCGGTCAATTCGACCGCTGTGGTAGGTTTAGTGTCAAAACAACGAAATATACGACAGGCTGATCGTAAAATACCATAAGATCTAAAGTACGATGTAAACAATCATTCTCCTCCGCGTTATAGAGCAAATTTTTGCAAATACAACGACTAGGTACCAAAACATAAATATCAATAGTAAGACACCCGTGTATGCTGAAAGATACGCGTACATGGAGGAAAATAACGACGTCAATAACCAAGAACGATATGATCGAACCTGTCCATCTAGAGACACCAGCGTGCTTCTCCGCAAGACTGACTGCCAGGCCGGGTGCGCGACCAGTCTGTCGTTCGGATGGCACTTACGCACCGGTGCAATGTCACGAGGAAACCGGGTACTGTTGGTGCGTGACGCCGCAGGGCAGACCGCTGCCCGACACCTCGGTAAGAAACGAAAGACCAAGATGTGTGAAAAAACCTGGTCCCAGATCTACTGCTTACACCAGGAGCGGCCAAAGGAGGCGCTCGCCGAACTGGAAGCAGCGAAGGCAGTACAGCAGTAAGCATAGGAATACGTGCGATCGAGCGGAAAAGTCCAAGTTCAACGCGAACCTGATCGAAAACTTCAAGATCGAGTACAGGCGGACCAACATCTCTGCCGATGGTGAGGATTCAAGGAGGAACGCGGTGGCGCGTAATTAATTTTTTTTTGGAAATGTCTTGGCGATTCGTTTTCCTTCTGATCGTTGTCTCATCTGAAAAGAAACATGAAATTTCAAGGCGCAGAATTCTTCAAGATACGTGCACGTAGAGTCTATATCTTCTTCACTCGGTGCGATAGCGGATAGCGCGCGATAATTGTTAAATGTAGCGTATGATCGCGACAGTGATTCCTATGATTTGTAAGATTCCTAAAAGTACGCGTCAAATCTATTTCTTTTTTCTTTCCTCCGATGAATTGCGTATCGTATAAATTAGCGGGATAAGCGGAAGCTTGATCTCGTGAAATATTTGTATATTTCTCGCGGTTGCTTGTCCTAGAATGAAATAGAATGAAATCGAGAAGTCTAAAAATATAGTTTAAGAAGTATCTTCTGTCCTCGATAATATGCGAATGGATAGAAATAGAAATATCTAAGAAACACGCGAGACGTTGTATCTTCCCGCTATTAACTTTCATTCCTTCTTTCTAAACAGGCGACAAAAACGTAGAGAGAGTATTGTCGTGGAAGTTCGTGACACTGGACAAGAATGGGGATGGATACCTGGATAGGGCAGAGTACAAGGAATTGAGGAGGCTTGCGAAGAAGGCGGTAAGGCCGAAGAAATGTGCTCGCACGTTCGCCCGCACGTGCGACCTAAATCGAGATTTGAAACTGTCCAGGCAAGAATGGGGTGCCTGCCTTGCGAACGACTTCACTCGTAAGTTTAACACGTGGTGCACGTGCATCTCACACGATAATGGCAAAATCTCGAGGACCTTTCTCGGCCTCTTGGACCACGCTTGCACGGACCAACGATCTTTCTTCCCTTCTTCGAACTTAAACGATTGCTCGAACGAGTCTGTCTATCGTTCGTTACAATATGTATTCAAACTGCTCGATACGATAGGATGTATTCGTTCCTTTTGTTATGTTTCGTAGAGATTCTCACTGAGAACACGGTACGGTTGAACCCGGGATTGTCGATTCGAGCTGCAAATACCTGCCAACGCCGCTTTCCTGGTAGGCGAGAGTTCTCAAGGTCACAGGCGAGGTCGTTGAGTGCATAAATTAGTTTTGAACACGTTGATATTTGCGAAGCGGCGCCACGCTGTTGCGCCACGAAACTTCGTCTCCTCTAGGATCGTCACTTTGATATACAGGCTGATTCAAGAAAGAAACCGTGACAAGCGTCGTCGCTCTTTCTTTTTTATAGACAAATATACAAAAAGGGTCGGTAGAAAATTTGTCCTATTAAGATCGCGTCCGAACGATCTGCTTTAAAGTAGGCAAACATTTCTTTCTTTCCTGCGATGTTCGTTTCAGAGAGAATTACCAGTTGTCCGGATTTTCTGAATCATCCTGCGCAATCTCGCATACCATGAAAATTCCTTTCGTCGATGAGATTCAAAATACCGATGCGCCTCTTATGTAATCGTAGAAGGAACGTAAGAAGGGATCCGAGATCGTTTTCGTGCAAGAATAAAACACCATAATGTTAATTCCAACGTACCATACGCCGCTGTGATCCACCGCGAATGAGAAAAGTTAATCGTGGTAAATAAATTCTTCGCCCATTGTAAAACAGTAAACTGATATCGCGCGGAGAATAAATTCGTGGATACAGCTTTTACGGCGATCGTAAATCGGGATTAACATCACCATTTGTACTTAACGCTGCCTAACATGCGCTAATCTACTCGCGTGGCATTGCAATTACCGTGCATGGTGCTCCTGTGTTCTCGTTTGCTGGGTGAGGTTGCCTTGCTTGGGTCGCTTCGAAACGTATACATGTATTTGTTGTAACCCACGAATCACCATCGAATTCTAAGCCTTTCCCTTTCGTTGCAGTAACATCACGTTAAAAGAGAACGAAGAGAGAAAAGAACGTAGCAGTTGCAATTAAATGCGAATTTGTCGAAGCTGTAATCGTCGGTGATCAAATTACAAGCATGTAGGAAATGCAGAGAATTTATTATTTATCCGACGAGCGGACAAAGCGATATATCTCTTACGAAAGAAGCGTAATTTATTCGATCGTGACGAAGTAACGCGACACAACGTTCTTCGCATAGTTCCACCGTTTTGTTCCACGTTTTAACGACCTCCATCTACGTATAAACGTTCGCCTTTCGAAATGAAAATTCATTTTTTTCTATCCTTTTTTTTTTTTTCATTTGCCCATCGTATGGCATTTTAACGCGATGATACAACGAATCTCGAATCTTTGAATAATATAGCGTCCTTCGTTGTGTTTTTACGCTCGTCGTATATGGAATTGATTTTAACCGACGTGCAGCGATTCGTTTAGACACTCTGTCGCGACACCGTGAATTTTACATTTGTGTAGTTTCAGAATGTTTGCTTACGTTCGTCCAGTTTCGACATTCCGCGGTTATCTTCGCGGAGTTCTATGAATTTGTTCATATTTATAGAAGTTACTAGCAAAATCAACTACTTTGCGGCAACCGAATATTCTAAAGTTTCGTTCGTTCTTTGTCTTCCGATCGTACGTAGAATTAAAGTAATCGTGAGAAGGTACCTCCTCCAAAATTCGTAGAATCTAGAAGCCTGATTTCGTACGAAATTAAAATTCAGCCGGAAAAGCGCGACTGATTAAAGTCCGATCGGCAAAACTAGTGCAAACTTTCTAATTCGATCACGTTTCGATTCATCCATTATTCATTGACAGAAGGAAACACGAGGAGTAAGGAGAAAAAAAAAGAACAAAGAAAGTCCGTTTCTAACGACACGTTCGAAGCTTCGTTTCCCATACGATCGAGTTCGAAAATTTGTATCTGTACATATGTACATAGTCGTTCATTTTTATCATACCACCGTAATTCTCATCATCTACGTATGTGTATATACATTCACGTAGCTACTCATAGCATCAGGTGTATAGTTCCAGTGTCAGATTCATCGAACCCTTTATTTCATCGTGTCAAATCCAGAAAATTAGTATCCGAATAATCGATGGTACGACAAATTGGTCCGAAAGCCTCTTGCACCATCCGATTACCATTACGTCGTATACGTATTAACGAAAAATTACAAGCAACAAGTTGCGAATTACCAGATTCTCGATTCTCTCGTCCAAGAAAATTTGCTTGCAACGAGTCTGCTATCGCAGCAAAGACCTACGAGCAAACGATCTCCGCGCTTTTACAGTCTTTCTTCGTCAGCGTTGTCCGAGGCTTTCGGGTTGAAGTCATACGCTGAAGTCAGACAAATTACTTCCCGATATGTCGCCACAACATACCAGCATCCGTGCGTCCTTAACACTAAACCTCAAATTGACCGCTTTCAAATTTCTACACAAACTTTACCATATTTAAACGTTACCGTATCGCTTGCTAATCTACGACTTTCCCTAAAATATGCAGACAATATATTCTTCGGTATCTACTTCTAGATCGCTTTTTTTTTCTAAAAAATTTGTTTGAAATTTTATTTTTTTTTTTTAATTTTTCTGAAAAATTTCTAGTCCGTGCTGCCTATCGCGAGCGGTCAATAAGTATGCAAGAAGTGTCGGTAGGTTTAGTGTTAAACCTAGCTTTTAGTTCCTCTGCAACACGGCTCGGACCCGAAAGGCCCGAACATTTACAAGCAAATTTGAGAAACCGATCGATTTTCTTTACTCGACGTGAAATCGTGAAGGTAAATTTGTCGATTCGCCGACGAAAGAGCTTAAATTGTTGCGCGAGAGAAGAACTAGGACGCTGGACGTTTCAGCAAACGTGAACCAGCAAACAATGATGTTCGGTTGGGACCTTTTTTGGGCGGCAGTCACGCGATAACCCCGGCAGATAGTTTGAAACAGCGACGATCGCGGTTGGCGTAGGCGCGGATTTACGAAGCGACGCGTCGCGCGGGCGGTCATTCTCATAGGCTAACCGCGAGTACCGCATGTACACGAGGTCAATTGCTTCAATTCCACGGTAGCCGGTCGCAGTGTGGGCAAACTTCCGGCAGGATTCACGAATGTTAAGCGGGTCGACTATAGAAGACGGCCCTTGGCGTGCGCGACATCCTGTCCCGACCACCGTTTGTAATTTATACCACGATTTAGACGCCGAGACGACGACCGCGACGACGATCTTCCGGTATTATCCCCCAACGACGCGCAATAACTGACACGCTTTGCAACGGTTTTATTTATTGCCGGATCCGACAACTCCCAACTAGTTGCGACCGCTATTTCCTCAACGTTATCCACATTCTTGTCGAGACAATGCGGACGACAAAGAGGAGAGGGTCGTGAAGTAATAGCTTCACCGAGAAAATCCATTTTTAACCGATTATTTTGAACTTTCAGACTAACCCTTTGCGGACGCGTGTCGGCAAGTAGCCGGCCGAATCTGTTCACGGTTGCGGACACTTATTTTCAAGTGGCTGGCGTACGTTCATTTTTCTGAGCGACAGTCGTCTGCGTATTTATGCATGAAAGAAAATGATAGATCTTTGGAAATCTTATCTTCCGTTTGACGTAAACTCGCGACGTAGGCTGATGGTCGAGTCTGAACGAATTTCAGTCTCTCGGTGGCATCGGCAGACGAATCAGCAAGCTTCTTGTATAATTTATATATTTTTCGTAATACCTTGTACACGATGCCTGAAAGATGCAGAAAGCACGTGTTCGATAGCGATAGTAGCGACGACGAATGTTATTTTGAAGCTGACCAGACAGAAGACGACGACGGTGCTTCGGACGGTGAAAGCAAACTCCGTTCGACGAGAAATCCGCTCAGACGTTTCAATGTTTCTAGTGATAGTGACAATTTATATATTTCTTATACCCTATACACGGTGCCTAAAAGATGCAGAAAGCACGTGTTCGATAGCGATAGTAGCGACGACGAATGTTATTTTAAAGCTGACCAGACAGAAGACGACGACGGTGCTTCGGACGGTGAAAGCGAACTCCGTTCGACGAGGAATCGGCTCAGACGTTTCCAAAATTTCTAGCGACGGTGACAGTGATGAACTAAATATCGACGAAAATAATACAACCCTCGACGATGAATCACGCAAACGTTCAACGTGCACAGCGACGCCCGCTCGTCGAGCAGCCCCGTCCGCAAAGGGTTAAGAACCTTGTTCTTCTGTCGTAGAAATTACACGTCGTACAGGTACAAGGTTCCTATACACGTAGATGCAATCTTTTCCTTTTCATTCGCACGACACACGTAATTCTTGCTGAAAGTGAGACGAACAGTAGGCGCTACTCTCTGGTATCTCTTTATTTATCTCGTGATTTGTCTTTTCACTTGATACACGAGGTATATCGTATACGTTTTCAAATTTACCGTAATATCGAGGACATGTTAGAAGCTGGGATAATTTATGTATTAGGTTGTGCGAAAAATGTCTTTCTTTTGCAGACATGCCTTTTTCAGCAATGCATCTCTGTACAAACATGAAACTTAATCCGTCGAATGTTGCGGTCTTCGTCTTAATAGAAGAAAATCGATCGGACGTAATTCGAGAAAATAATATAAAACAAAAAATTAACATAAAACGAATGTTATGAATACGTTTGAATATGTTTGAATACGTTTAATAATATAAAACAATTTTTTGTTTTATATTATTTTTTTCATATATATATATTATTCATCATTTTCATCATATATTATCATAATTATAATATATTATAATATATTATCATTAATTTATCATATATTTATATCATATATATATATATATATTATTTTTTTTATATTATTTTATTCATAACATTCGTTTGATATTATTATAAAACAAAAAATTCTTTTATATTATTTCATATATATACATTATTAGTTATATTTTGTTTGTATATTATTAGTTGTTGTGCATCTGACGTTTCTTTGTAAAGCGAAAGAAACTTCTCGGACAACCTAATATTCAGAAGACGAAGGAGTAGATGTTGGTCGAGGAATACCGTCGTGTGTCGATCCGTCGTAGAACGCTGCTTTAACCCCGTGCTTCTTTCTGTCTTCCAAACAGGTAGTTTGCATCGGTATGAAAGTATTGGAGATCACGTAGATTGGTTGATACGTAGTATCGTAGTCAATTGCATGTTAAGTAATCACGTTCGATCTAGGATTCTCCGGTATCGACTTGTATGACCCGGCAATAACTTCCAGTTGTCGGCTATTGACAACTTTATGCAATCGCGATTCTTCCACTTGCCACGGTTCTTCGTAGAATTCGCTTCACCTTGCTCGCAGTGTCTTCATAGAGAACGTAACGATAAAACGATCGTGCAGCTCTCTCGGTGCACTGTGAAATAACACTTTATGCACGGACGAGCATGCACTTGTTCACTGTCCGAGCTGAGATCTCCGATCGAAGCGCGCAGACAGCGGAAACTTAGGAACCGCGTTCGGAGAAAATCCTTACACGATTGCACACGGCTTTCAGAGTTTCGCGATTCTACGGTTCTCGCGTTTCCGCGGTTCTCGGATCCTCGAGTTCCCGTATTTCCGTATTAACTTCTAAAGTTCCAAACACATTGCAAGTACAAAGATATTCCATGCGAAAGTATCTCTGTCGCTAACGAACAGTCTGCAGCATTTTCTCCGAATGCGTATCCCCTTAACGCGTACATCGCATGGTCTTCACTGACCAAGTCAGCGCATGAAGTTGTTCCGAATCCTTTTTGACAAACTTACCTACCGGTGAACAAACTAAACAGGACATTCCAGCACTTGGAAAGAACAAAATTACACTCGTACACGTAGAGTTCTGTTACGCGTAAGAACGCTGGAAATTATTTGGGGTACGTGCTAGAGAGAGAGAGAGAGAGAGAGAGAGGGAGAGAGAGAGAGGGAGAGAGAGAGAGAGAGGGAGAGAGAGAAGGGAGTCCTGCCTGAGAATTCTTAGTGACCAACCCTACTATTCGATGTTCGCCACCGCTCGCTGCTCTGCTAGCAAAACCTGCGATGCGCGAATGACAAAAAAACATTGTACATATAGGTAAGGCCGGTCGGCTGAGTGACATCATTGTTATCATTTAGTACGTTTGTTCTTGTCGCTGAACCCCGCAGACGAGCGCCCCGAGGTCCCTGAGGCCCAGAGGACCCGGGTCATGGACCAAGGTGAGTCCTAGTTCTGCACATCAAACACACCACTCTGTCACGTCATTTCTACGTTATTTCTTTCTCTCAGTTTCTATCGCTTATCGTCACGACAACGATTCGCTTGCCGCGGGGATCCTTGTGAATTCTCTCGCCACGTGAACGCGAGACTTGTTAAATATAAAGCGTGTAAAGCTTGGGAAATTTTCTCATCCGACATACATCGGTTTAACGTAATTCTCCCCTTCGTTTCGAAATATCTCCTGTACTTTTCTCTCTTTATCGTCATCTCTATGTTTTATTCTGTTAATACACTAATTAATAACGAACGCGTGATTTGGAATATAAAACGCAGACTTTCTTGCCTAACTTGATTAAAAAGTTGTTTTTGCTTCGAGAAAGTTGCCCAAGGTATACATGGAGTGAAAGAGATTTACGACAGAAAAACATCGTAACCTAATTGTTTCTAGAAGTTTTGAAACGATCGCTTTGCTACGCGAGATGTCGCAGAATAATTAATTGTCTGTCCATTCGGCGACGTCGATTGCTCTATAAGCCACGTACGTTTATTTAATGGAAAGCATCGAATCGCAAAGATACTTTTATCTGGCGATATTTTGTGCAATTTTTAACCACGGATATATAGTAAATAGAAATCTACAAAGTGAGAAACATCGCTACAAGGTATCGTTTTATTAATATAGAGACGCGCAGGAATCCCCGTAGCAAGCTTACTCCAAAAATTGTTCTTTTCATTTCTCATATTCTCTATATAGCTAAACACGTGTATATTTATATTTCAGAAGAAACTGTCAGTTTCCTTCCTGACAAACCACTTGAATTTATTCATACGGTTTCAGGGAACGATAAACTACTTTAAAACGACTCTATTCTATGAGTACGTTCGAATCTAATGAATAAAAAAAAAAAAAAAAAAAAAGAGATAATCTTTCTGTAATTATTTTCATAAAATCGTGCGTCACCACCCATTCGTTCATCTAAATCGATATGATCTTGTAAAGAATTTCTGTAAAGACTTGAGAACGCAAAGAGGCAGCCAGCATATACCAAACTATACAGTTTCGCATTTATTGTAATATCATGCATGTGCTGTATAAAAAGAAGAGAATGGAGAAAGGAAAACGTGTATGCGTCTGTGTGTGAATCTTATTGTTTGTCGGGTGGTGACGGTCTTTTCGAAATTATTCTAAAGAGCAAATGTGCGACGCCGTGATAATCAGCCAATGTAAATACGAGTCTGTTTTTCCAAATTATCCGCTGCATTAACAAACCGTGCGAAACGATCGCGGATTGTACACAGAGATGTCGGATTTTCGGTGTACACTGATATAGAAGTGAAACGTTTCATAGTTCGAGAAAAAAGAGAAACGCTATCCTTGTACATAACAATTAACATTAATCTCGAGATTTCGGTGAATGGGCCGATTATTACCATTACTTTGTTGATTCAGTGGAAAGAATAAAGGTCCGACGAGAATGCACACTACATATTTTCCGTTTTTCACAGTATTGAAAGGCAATCCTGCTCCAGTGCATACTCGACCAACGTTCAAAGATGATCCAGCCGATACGAAAGAGGATAGTGACGGTGAGATTGTTGTAAAATCGTAGAAATTCCTAATTTCTGTGCTGATCTTTTCAGTTTCTTCATTTAAACAATCGTAATTGTATCTTGAATAATCCACGATAGTTTCTACAATTTTAAGAATCGTATTAATAATAAGACAAAGTAGCTCTTGTTAAGTGTCAAGTTTTCAGTGTCTTACCTTATTTCACTTTTAATTATTGCAAATACAAACCTCCGTGTATTTTTAACGAGCTAACAAATTGGTAAAATACCGATATGTAATTTACAGCGAACGATTGTTTAACGGACAGACGATCCGTATTAGAGGATGAGAGGCAACATTCTCAAGAGAAATTTTATGTACCTGAATGTACACCTGACGGAAGGTATCATCGAGTGCAGTGTTATTCTGGTTACTGTTGGTGCGTGTATCAAGATACTGGCAAGCCGATACCTGGAACATCTTCCAAAGATCGTACTCCAAATTGTAATCCAGTACCAACACCTAGCAGACCTATGAAAGGTAACTGAATGGCGATATTTTGCCTTGTCTTATCACCTATTTATTCTCATAAAAATACCTCTGATCGAATATTCATGATTTCGGCATTAGGTTGTCCTGAACAAAAGAAACAATTGTTTCTACGAGATTTGATGGACTTAATGCAGAAAAAGATGAAGGCCTCCGGTACAGATTCGGATGAAACGACAGCTAAGTGGCAAGCTTCGAAAGAGGAGCAAATAGCAACTTGGCATTTTGTCATGCTTGATAAAAATAAAAATAAGGTAAGGACAAAAGATGTTTTCGACAATGAAATTCTTAAATATTTATGTTAACTCACACTGGTCAGTCTGATAAAACGAGGCACTATTTATCATATTTCTTCTCTTAGGTTCTAGAAAGGAAAGAGTGGAAAAGTTTCCGCACGATGGTAGCGAATAACAGGCAGCTTCAAAGATGCGGCAAAAGGCTTCCTAGATACTGTGATATCAACAACGATAGAAAAATCAGCATGACAGAATGGTTCAGTTGTCTAAATGCTCAACGACCTACAACACGTAATTATTTTCGTTACAAACACACACACACACATATATATATATATATATATATTTGATTCGTTTGGGAATGCATAATTTTACAACAATCGGAATTATTCTTCTTTTAAATTCGCGAATATTAAATTATTTCAGCTGAAAGTACGGAAAAATCATCAACGAGTAAACCGAAGAGAATGGGCCCAAATCCGTTGGATCAATTCCTGAAGAACGACGATGATTAGAAGTATATGTGATATGAATGTGTGTTCGTCATTTTATCCATACGTTGTAGTGATCATTCATCTAACACGTGGATCGTAACGACGGAACTTTCAAAAGAAAGCCAGTTACTGTGTTAAAAGAATTTTATTTGTATTTTTATATCCGGCGATAAATACCACTGATGTCATTGTATTTTTAATATGGATCATATCTCTGTACCTCACAGATATTGATAATTCGATAGTGTAGTTTAGCATAATGATGATATACATAGCTATAAGAATAAAAAGTAACAAAGTATTACGGGCATACGATCGTGTACATATTTAAAAAAATTTTTTTCTTGTTTAAGCGCTATGCACTGCTTTCTCATGACAAAGATAGATGCAGACACGTAAAATTGAATGTACAATTGCCGAATGCGCTATTAAACTCGCTAAATGTCTCGCTCTTTGTTCCATGAGTGCTACAAGCAATTGTTTAATTTAGGTTTAATTAAATTTAATTCGTACATCTTTTAAGATTTCTATCATAATTATGAACTATATGACACTATCGATTCATAAATCATTGTAAAGTTGAAAATTGTTCGCTGAAATAAATTTTGTTTTGACAAGATATGCTTTGCAAGCAACAACTCATAGTTATTTTTAATCCAAATATATTTTTTGTAAATCTATAATTTAGTGGAAGTAATTACTACCTTGTATTGTTTCGAAATGATTACAAATATTGCATTTATGTGAAATTTAAATAAGGATATTAAAAGATTCCTATATACAATAACACTTGAATCCCTTGGCGTTGTCATACGTCACTTGTCAATTAAGGGCCTTATTTGTAAAATTAAAATTAGGAATATATATAAAATTTCGTCTTTTCTTTCATAAATGTCAAGGATTGATTAAAATATTATAATACATAAATAATTAGACAGAAAGAAAGCTATCGTTTCTGGAAATATAAGGCTTAAATCAGAAAACGTTTCCATTTGTACAAAATTTATATGTATATATATATAAATATATATATATATATATGAGTGTGTGTGTGTGTATATATATATGATATATATAATATATATGTGTATGTGTGTGTGTGTTATATATGTTATATATATATATATATACACATACACATGTGTGTGTATAAGTATAAGAAAATCTTACATCTTATTCCAGTGGTTTGTATATATCAAGGTTTCAATTTTAACTTAAAATCTTATAATTATCGATGAAATTCAAATATCATGTGGTTTATCAAATTTCTGAAAGATGAGAAAATATGAACGATAAAGAGCGATCTACACTTATATAAACAATATATATCACGATCTAGAATACACGATCTTGGTAACCACTATCAGCCATACTAGAACTAGGCTTTGCTGGCCCTCCAGGTACTTGATGATGAGAATGACGTATGTGACCAGGACGTCTTGGTGGGGCTAGGTACTCGAACATGCTCTGCGTATGTTGTGCTAACATTTTGCTAAGATCACAAGGCATCGGATCGGTCCAGAAAAAATCATGATTCAGCGCAGAATCGGAATCGAATCTTTTAGATGGATCAAGAATTAAAAGTTTATCTAACAAGTCACAGGCATAAGGATCCTTCAAATATGGTTTTAATCTGTCCTTAACCTGTATATAAATGTTCATTTTGAATGCATTGTTTATAGATACTTGTTACATATTTTCCTAAAAATGAAAGGAGTAATTACCTTCCGTTTTTGGCCTTTGGGTAAGTCCATTTTATTAAATAATTCTAAATTTTCTACTCCAGGCCATACTTCTGTTGTAATAGAACCACACAACTGAGAAATTAATATGAGCTGTTGTTGCTCTGTATTCCCTTGCATTATAGGTGACCTATAAAATTAAATAACGTAAAAGGGTGCCAACCAGCTAATAAATATTAGCAGACGTATCGTTTAAAAATGCAAACCTGGTCCACATTTCAGCCATAATGCACCCTGCACCCCATAAATCTACAGGAGGACCATAGTTTCTATCACCAAGCAAAAGTTCAGGTGGTCTATACCAAAGAGTAACGACTCTGTTTGTATAACGGTTCGGTTGACCATTTTTATTTGCACTAAATGCACGAGCTAAACCAAAGTCAGCTAATTTCAATATACCATTTTTGGTAATTAAAACATTTGCAGCCTTCATATCTCTATGTAAAATCTATTAAAAGAATGTAGTAATTAATATATAGGCGTTACTTACATTATAGAATCTTTTTTGATTAATTACACAAATTAAATATGCTTACCTTATTACTATGAATATAATAAAGACCATTTAACAATTGTTGCATAACTTTTTTAATTTCTCCTAAACTAAATTTGACATTCACATTTGACAATAATCCGGCCAAGTCATGTTCGCAAAAGTCAAATACGAGATAGAATGTAGAACGATAACGATTAAATTGAGTTGCTGAAACAAAATTTTCATAGAGTTATTTACTTATATATTATCTATATTACAGGATAATATCAAATATCTACCTCTTGTTCTACATATTTCTATTAAATTCACTACATTTTCATGTTTTAGTAACTGTAATATCCTTATTTCTCTTAAAGCAGTTATAGGAAACTGTAAAGAGAAAAAAATGATTAATATTACATTACTAATGTTATTATACTTATATGAAAAGAATTAAAACGATATCATAGATTGTTTACTTCCATATCTTTCATTAATTTTCCTTAAGGTATATACTACATATTTTAATTTAACTCATTAAGGACCAACATTACAATAACGTAACATGTTGTTACACATTTTTTTCAACCCATTTTTATTATCAACCACTATTTTTTAACGTTGTATCTATAAAAGGGAATTTCAAAGATTCCCTTAATATATTTTTTTTGTCATTATTTCTTTTATTTCTTTGTCATGTAGATTATAGAATATTACGAAATTTAAAGAAATTTAAGTATTTATAACATTATGATGTGTTATACTGCTTGGTCATTAATGTGTTAATAAAATTCCTTATAGAAAATGAAGTAAAATTATAATAAAGCATTGTCTTTGTACTATAATAATAAAGCATTGTTCTGTACAATATTTAATATATTTGTGTAAATTGACAAAGTGGACAAAAAATGGAAAGATATGCATTAAACGATCAAGTATTTGAACGTGTACATACCCCTTCCTTTTCATTGTCCATTAACACTTTTTTCATAGCTACGAATTTTTTAGTACAATTCTTATCTCTAGCTTTGAACACCTCCCTACAGAACGGTTATGAGAATTTAAAAATAACGAACATTTTCCACTTGTATACAATTATAACCTAAAATTTTTTATTAAACTTACCCGAAGGTGCCCTGGCCAATTTTCGCAACTTTTTCATATTTCGAGGATTCGTCGCAATGGAGAAAATCAAATTCTTCGATGTATTTCTCTTTTTCTTTCGTATTCATCTTCGATATTCATCAGGTAAATATGCACAATTTTTGCAACATAATGGCATCATCGTCAACCTAACACAACCCAACCCCGATTGACCACAAAATTATTTGACGGAACATTCTTATACCTAACCTCAAAGTAAAAAAATTGATCTCGATCCGCGCGCCACCTGGCGCAACTAGCGGCAGATAGTCTCACGCTTTCGACTAAGAACGGTTGTCGCATATTTATGCCTTTTGAACAACAAACAAGCGAACGTTTCATAGTATCGCATCGTTGATCTCCGCCGAATTTCGTAGCGGACGCGTTGGACAAAATGCGCGAGAAGATTACAACTCGTAATATCGCATAATCATGATATATCCTGACCGGTGTTCGAGAACCGAAATAATGCGAGGTACGTACATATGTATGTACGAAGTACGATCAATAAATTATTGAGAAAGTCTTGTCTAGAATACATATTTCATATAATACTTCGAGCTTAAAAGACATTTAAACATTTAAAACATTTTCATATATTTCGAATTTTCTTCAAATATATTTACTGCATACAAACCTATTTGCTAACCAAGTGTATGTTACTTTTAATATCTAAAAGTAAGTCGTACTTAGGATACATACGAAGATGCGCTAAATGACAGTTAACAAGGTGTGTTCGATCAATGTTTTCCAAAAATTTAAAACATATCATTTCTCAATGACATGTTTTCTATTGTATTTTATTAATTGTTATATGTGTTCTCATTAATTAATCGATTATGCGGCATTCGACTTCCTAACGTAATTTTTTTCAATTGAATGTTTGGATTCCTACTTTTGAACTGTACTAGGATTGCGCATTTATTTTTGGCTTTCACATTTTAATTTTATTTCAGGTACTAGGCTCTCATTTCAAATGTTTAGCGAAATATTTCATTTACCAACCCATATGTGATTATACATTAAATTTAAGGTTAAACAGAATAAACTATGAGATACATGTTTTACTAAATCTTATACACACAGTTTTGAAGATATTTCCGACAGAAAGTTATATAATAATTTATTATCGAATACGCAGTAGATTTTAAAGTATCATATACAGCATATGTAACGAAATAGAATCAGTATTTAAATATTAAAGATACCGTAAAAGGATTAGTAATTACTATGCAAGGAGTATCCATTGTATTGACCTTGAAATTGTTGTGTACTTTGTCAGCAATACATACATTAAGGAAAGAGTATTTAATGTCCTTTTTGTTTGCCGACTTCGTTTATTCTGTTTACTTTAAATTTTATTACTCGAAAAAAACCAAATGTCATTACAAAAATTATACAGAAACAAGAAATGCTTGTACACGGAAAATATAATTTATAAAAATATTAAATATGATATATTAATGTAATATTTTTTTATTACGTACAACGTCTATTTCAAACAGTGTCTATGTTTATATTTACTTTACTTTTTTGTTTGACCTTTTTTTACATAAAACGTTAATGGATTAAAGGTGAACAAGTATGAAAGATTAAACATGTCCCATGGCTGGAGGCAGGGGCAACAACAGTCAAAGTGGAAATTTAGACAGAATACATCAATGGCTATGTTGCCATCAACTTTATGCTTCTGTCAAGCCTGAACCTCCTTCCAGTGAAACATTTAAAAAACATCAACGTATAGAAAAGAGCCGAATTGTTGCAAAAAGTCTTAACGATCTGCAAGATAATATTTTGAGGTAAATGAATAATTTCCTATTATTTAATTCACAGAATATTAATTAAGCCAAAAAATAATTTAACGAATAATTAACTCAAAATAATGCTAATATTATTTGTTAATGTTTTCATATAATACATGAGATAAAAAATATAAATATCTTCATAAAAGCCCTTGCATGATATACTTGAGAAGTTTCAATGAATTACTTTATGCTATATACTTTAATTTGTATAATTGATATGTATAATATTGAGTATTGGAACAACTAGAAAATTGTACAAAATTATGGAACACTTAAAATTCTAATTTAGAAATTACTTTTAGCAAGCTTTATTTTATTATATCATATTTGTTGCATCTGTATATAAAAATTGTCTGTATAATTTATTATTGAATTGTAACCAAAGAGAATGTATTTGTATAAAGCAATTTATGTGTACAAAATATAAGCTCATAAATACATGAACTGAATGGAGTGTTTTATTGTAGCATATTTACGGACTCTTTGTATAATGATCTTAACATAGTACATGGACATAACATAATACGAACAAACCAATGTATTGTTAAAACAAGAGCTCCACACTTTTACAAGGTTCTCAAGCCTTATTTTGTATACATTAACAGTCATATTGATTGCATCATTGATAAACTGGAAATTTTTCATCATATAGAAGGCTTTGTGAGGTACTGCCATATCTCTAATCACTTATATAGAAGCAGTATCTATGAGAACTATATATTTATTATTTACATATTGCAGGCTATACCTACAATATGGACTCTTGTTTAATTCAGGAACATTTGTGAAAATTATATTCATTAAGATTTTTCAATACGTGAAATAATTAAGATATTATGTCTTATATCACTCAAACAAATGCAAGTTTTCCTGAATTAACATTTCTGAAGTTCCATGTATTCTTTTATATAAATTACAAAATATTTATTTGCATGCATTTTGTGTAAATTATGTATTAAAAATATTTCTTTAATAAAATGTCATATGTTGTTTCAACCATCAAGGGATTGTGTTTTATATATATATTGTTATCTAGATGTAATCTTGTAATACTGCAATTGAATAGAAGTTCCCTTTAATCAATGATTTAAAAGGTTATAGATAATCATTATTTATAATGCTATAAAATTTGTACAATAAGTTATTCTCTTTATTTCCTTGTATTTTTATTTCTATACTCATCTAGTATCTTTAAATATTACCCTACCTGTACAGTAAAAACATACATTATACTATTTAATGGTATATGTTATAACAATCAGCATGTAACACTTAATTTCTCACTTTCAAAATAAATGTCATAGAATGCACACGATAGAACAATGTATATTAGATATATCTTTCTCTTTTTTCATGTGTATTGTACATTTGTTAATACTGCTTTATAAATTTTCAGGCTTTTATACAGCAATTCAAACTTTTCGAAAGAAGAACGATTATTGGTAGAACAGATTTTGCGTACTTATACCTCAAATCTTGCGAATGCACCGTCTGATAATAAAGTTTTAGACATCAATAAAAGGTTAAAATTTATAATTATAGTATTTTAAGATTTTAATGTTATACATATATTGTGTATACATATATTATGTATCTTTTACTTTAATATAAAATAGATGCTAATATTTTTAATAATTATTTGAATAATGATAAAAGCATATATATATATTTATTTATTATATATGTATATTTATATTTATAAATATTTATTTTTATGTCAAAGATATGTGGATTGCACAACACCAGACTGTCATTCAAAAAGCATTGAAAGTATAAGAAATGTAAGAGAATATGCTACTGTGGATATAAGTCCCACTGTATCCGATATGGCTGATTCTGGATTAGAAACAGGTTCTGTAAGTCCACACGAAAATACTACATCTGAAAATTCGAGTACTGATTTTGAGGAACTACAAGTCACAGAACATGCTTCTGGGAATGATGATTTGGATAAGATACGCGCTAGTAGACGCGTGCACAACAAAGATCAAAAAGTAGTTTCAAAAAATGAACGCTATAATTTGACTAACAATTATAACAGCCATATAAAAAATCTGGTAGAATCAGGATTGATGGAATGTGGTTCAAATGATAATAGCGTAACAAGTTGTTCTTTTGATGCAGAACAACCACAACTGGATTCGTCCAGTTCATCTACAGATAATGCTCAAAAAGCGAAGTCAAATACAGATGAAATATTTCAATATGAAAACCAAGTACTTAGCGATCCATTTTACGAGTCAGACTGTGGAAGTGATGAAAATGAATCGTTTGAATTCATTAATGTTGGTAATGCGTCTTCTCTAAATACCAATGTAGAACAGAGTTGCGTGAAGGAAGAACCTACGGAAAAATCGGAAGACGAGAAAATGTGTCATTCCAGTTATTCACAAGCTGAAAATGTTCCACCAGAAAATGCAAATCACGAAGTATCACACGATACGCGCAACCAAAAAAGTTCCTGTAATACAAGTAATTACTACTTTATCGATGCATCAACCCTCAATGATGAAATAGAAGTTCCAACTTCCAATGTAGTAAAAACTAAATACAATGAAAAGTCACATCCATATGTTTCTTATTCTTCTAAATATATTGCAAGTTCATCTAACGATCTCGCCGACGATCAATATTACAAGTTCACACCTCTTAAGACAACTAATTTGCAAACTGGACACGAACGAATAGCAGAGTTCGAAAAAGAGTTGAAACTTACAGAATACCTAGAACCACTTACAGACACGCGAAGAATAAGAAGAACTGATTCTGTGTCCGAAGATAAAATTAACGTTGAAACAAATAAAGAATCTTTAGCCGTAGAGATTAAGGAGGCAGACAGTGGTGAAAGCGCGCATCCTTCTCCTTGTCCTGACAATAATAAAAATATAAATAACGATCGACACGTCGTAACACGAATAAGTAACGATAACGATAATGCAAATGCGATAATAGTGAGCAAAAAAGAAACAATGGAAGAAACGAACGATAAAAACACAAATAAAACGGATGATACACGACGACCTTCGCTTATTAGGAGGAATACGTTTGAGCTGGACTCAAATGATGAGAAGCTTTCAGTGCTACGGCAGGAATATGAACGACGACAAGGTAATCTCGTATTCCAGAATGCTATACCTCAATATTCAGGACATCGTGTTGATGGAGATTCATGTTTTAATCCACCGGATGAACCCGCAATTCCGATAAGCAACGTATTAAATAAGTTTCCAATCGATGTTCAAATTCCAACTAGTAGTCAGTATCATACAATACCATATCTTCCACGAGATAATGGAAAATATGAAAGTAATCAGACACCATCAGAAAATAATAATTCTTTGCAAAGTAAAACTAACATAATTTATCCGGTAACCAAAAGTGCTAGTGATGAAGTAGTTATGGATTATCATGCAGAACTGGATAATGATTCAGGCAATTGTAGTAGCAGTTTACCTGTTACATTAAGTTGCATTCTAGAAAAAGATAGCAGAACAGATATGATAAAAAAGACTAAGTGTGACGAAACTATGCCTATTATTTCCGGTGGAGTTAGCACTTCGGACTATTCTAAGCCTACTGATAGTCCCACTGTGCGCCGAAAAACAGAATCGACACCGATCGTTTCTGGTGGCTCTGTTATTATGAACGAACCTGAGGTGAAGATAAGACCTACGAGAATGTCTTCGTCTATGACTGCATGGGTGGTTGATATGAGCGACTGTAACAAAAACGAATCCAAACTATCGAATAATTCTCATGCAGGAATGTCTCAAAGCTTTTCAAATTCAGAATGCATGAAGAAACCGGTAAGGAAGACAAGTGGTCATGAAAAGCATGGCAGCTTAGGATTTTTCGTTAATTTGAAAGATATGGATCGCAAACCTATTTTGCAGCAGCAAAGTTATTCGACAGATAAGAAAGAACAGAATGGATGTAGTAAATCTTATTGTGAATTTTACGTTGATATATCTGGTACAAGTAACGCAGCAAAAAGTAAGAAAATAGAAGTAGAAGAACCTACTGTCAAACCTGAAAAGTTTAATGAAAGCGGCGACAAGAAGAACATTTTTTCTATGTTTATTGATTTAAGCGATCCACCAAAGAACAGAGAAAATATTGTACCACCTTCACACAGGAGAAGCTTTTCTGCATTCTCTGATAAACAGATAGAAACAAAGTTGGATGATACTAATTCCAGCGAAAATAGTATCACAACGAGAGAAGATCAATCATCGAGTGAACAGAAATGTGTCAGAGAAAAAGCGAAACCGAGCGTCTTCATGTATATAGAATCTGATTCTCCGGTGGTAAGAAGGAGAACTTTGTCCTCGTCACGGCCGGCGTTTAAACGACATTCGTGGAATGTTGATAAAACGCAAGGCGTTAACAACAATGGGCATGTTGCGAAGGAATTAATGTTTAGAAAAGAACACAAACGCGCACACAGTCTGTCCGTAGATCGGGGAGACTTAAAGAAGTTACGAGCAAAGCCTAGTTCTTCGAGTCACTCTTTAAGTGACACAACAAAACAAGAATCTGTTACCCAGAAAAATTCTAAACTTCTTCAAGAAGGCAACAACGGTCCAAGTAATATGGACACATCTTCAGAAGATGTTTTTGAGTTTGATGTGAGAGACACACCTCCGAACTCTCACGTTGAGGTGATCAACGAAGAACTTCGTGTCAGTGTGAAAGAACATGAGTACACGGAACTAAAAACAGAAAGAATCACGGAAAATCTTAATGCTACCGATGCTAAGACATATGAGGATGAATATTCGGAAACTTCGGCGTGGGAGAAAACGTGTACAGAGAGTACTGAGGGACAAACGCGCAAAAGTGAAACATTTGACATTAGTAGCGGTAGTGGTCCATCCCCTGATAGTGACAATCACGACTATGAATTATCAGAACTATTGAACGGAGAAGTGCCAAACATAAATCGACCACAAGTAGTTCCTGCTGTAGGTAGTAAAATATCAGAAACGCATAAGTCTTTAAATGAAACGATCAAAAAGATTGAAAGCGAATTGAAGAGTTCAGATTATGTGAAGCCTGAGACAGAATATGATAATCATAATATAACATCGAAAAAGAATGAAAGAGCCACAGCACACAGTACGAAAGCAACAACTTCCAATTTCGTTCGATTGTCTGATTTGGATAAAACACCTGTGGTTTCTCATTCTACGGACATGTTGACTGTGAAAGAAGATAGAAGTACTTATCGTATGTGCAATAGTATTCCAGAAACTTCCTGGATCGAAAGTAAATTAGTAATGTCTAGAACTAACGGATCCGTTAGACCACTTCCTAGAAAATTTACTTCGATCATGAGTACTTCCCTTCCATCTAAACAGAAATCTCCGCTTGAGGACCTAACAGGAGAGTATGATGGAGAAGGAATTATATCAGAATCTGATCTAAGCAGTATGCAGAGTAGCATGGGTCGTTCTGGTGCTGGTGTGTAATTTATTATAATAGAACATAGGCGCAATTAAAGTGATTACGAACCGTTAAAGTATTAATTGTTATTTCATTTTTAGAAGGAAGTACAGAAGAAACTGAAACATCTAGTTTGGCAGGAAGTAGACCATACAATAGACTGGGAGAAGATTTATTAAGAATGTTCTTAGAAGAAATCAATCCAGATGTTACAATTGACGTAGCTGGACGTCGTATAAGAGCTCACAAATGTATATTGAGTTCTCGATGTCAATATTTTGCGGCGATCCTTAGTGGTGGGTGGATCGAAAACGCAGGAAATGTTATTTCTCTGCAAGGATATTCTTACGACGCGGTACATTTTGCATTGTGTCACATATACAGCGGAGAAAGCAACATACCAGATTCCATAAGTATTGTTGAGTTAGCTACGTTAGCTGATATGTTATGCTTGGAAGGTCTTAAAGAAATTATTGGATATACGCTTAAAGTTAAATATTGTCATCTATTTCATAAGGTAAGCTGATGAGGTCTGCTTTCATAACAAAATTCCCGACTAGCAATTGTTTGTTGATCATTTCTATTAATTTACAGCCTTGCCAAATATGTGCTGTTGGTGTATTAGAATGTATGCCTCTGGCAGCAGCTTATGGCCTCGACGAAGTGTATCGAAAATCTCTTCGTTGGGTTACGAGACATTTCGTACGAATATGGCCATGTAAAGCATTTGCGACGCTTCCGAAAGAACTTATGGCAAAATGTTATCATCAACATATTGTACATATGGTATGTATTATATCAATTATTTGACATATAATTTATCCTGAAATCTAAATAATTGTCTTTTCTGTATTTATTGTAAATAACAGTCCACGGATAACGTGCTTCAAACTATGATGGATTGTGATAAGCTTCTTGCAACTTTGCCAAATGTTCGTTGGGCTGAACCAGTGTTTAGAATGGTTTCAAACTTGCTGGAAACTTCAGTGAAGTTTTTGTCGGATAATTTCTCAGGAGTCCTAGGAAACGAAAATTTCCAATCTCTTGGCCGAGAGTTAACATGGAATATCAGTCGATTGGAGGATAATTTCTTAGCAGCTGCCGAACGTTTACCTCCTGAACAAGCATGTAAAAGTTATTCAAAATTGAATAAAATGTTAACTTCAGCACAACAAGATGAGGTTCAAGACAAGATTAAGTGGGGACCTTTGTTTGTTGATTTTTTGAAGAAAATTCAAAGTCGAGTAGAGAAATGCTTGGTTAGAGATGCGGCGCGAGCCGCTAGAACTACCACGTGGTTAAAGATGGACTTGGAGCTTCGGCGAAGAATTCAAGAATTAGCTTGTCTTGTAATTTTACCTCATGAAACATCAAAACGTCAGTCAAGACACTCTAACTTTATAAAAGTAAATAATACAAATTATAATTAAACGCTTTTTACCGTTAAAAAGGTTCTCTCTTTTTTAAATGTATTTATTCTTACAGGAACCTAGGCCAGCATCAAGCCGCTCAATGGTTACTAACAGAAGCTTAGATTTGAAGCGTGTGAAAATGGCTATATCTGAACATAATCATAAAACTTTGAAACAAATGGCAGTAGCTCAACAACAACAGCAACAACAACAACAACAACAACAACAACAGCCGAAGAAAGTTTTTAATAAACCAAAAAGCGATCCATTGGAACGTAAAATGCAAAATGATAAACAAGCCACTACAGATACAACAAATAGTAGGCCGAAATCATGGCCTAACAAATTAGAGGTAATTTTATATTATTTCAGTACTACCATGGTAAAGAATTTATTTCAAACATAATGTTGTAAACAGATTAAGAAAATTATAAAAATTTCATATTTTTCGAAATCATTCATACATTAACTTTTAGGTAAAATCGAGATATTTGGAACCTCGGAACAAATCAGTCCCAAAAGAAACTACGCAACCAGTACATCAAGAAAAGGTCATGGTACAGCAACGGCGAAAAATAATGATTTCATCTTCAGATTCATCTCGCACATCTAGTCCGGCAATGAAACGGGCTACGGAGAAAAAACCATTAGCCAAGATAAAGTTACCTATAAAGAAAGATGTAAAGGCACTTTCCTCTGATAGCTTAACAGAGTCGAATGCCAGCAGAAGTAATCCGAAAAATGATTCGATCAGTAAAAGTTGCGGTATTACGCGTCCAGAGTCTCCGACTTTTAAACAAAAGAGTACGGAGATAGGCTTATCTGTAGATTCTTTAGCAGAATCGAAGAACAAGCCAACAGCTGTAAAGAAGAAGGCTACTAAAATGGACACTTCGATGTCCACGGATAGTCTTATGACTGAAATAACAACAACGCCCAAATCAAACACATCAAATAAACTTTCACCGACTTTAGGGAAAACAATAAATAAAGCACAATCTTATGATAAAACAGCGAAGAAGAGTTCACCACCGATGCAGCAAAAAAATCTGCTTACAACGACAAGAAGACCACGAAGATCATTAGAGAGTTCGACCGCAGCGAGTAGAAGCCGGGCAGCTGCTATTAGTGCTTACCATTTGCGAAGAAATCTTCTAGATGCTGCAAAAACTCCAGATATTCCAAGTAAGTCGTTAAATAACGTATCGTGCAAAACGGTAAACACGCGATCGATTACACAATCGACAGTTAGTCATCCTAATGTAATGAGAGAGAAAAAGGAAGGAGTGCCGACTCAACAAAGCTCCGAGAGCCCTAGCAAAAGATCTTCCCCTAAATCATGTGGCACTAGTAAGATAAATAAGCCTACGGTCGCTAATAAAAGGACAACTACTACAAAGACCTCTTCTGATGAGAAAGTTAAAAATAAGTGCCATAATGGGGAAGTTCCAAAACAACCAACCGTAGGTTCTAGATCCGGAACGTTTTTAAAAGATGAACCCACGATTCTTAAGAAGGCAGACATTAAATCTTCTCAAATTAACACTTAAATTTATGAATTGGTTGCTATGTAAGTTTTTATACGTACATAGCGCCCATAGTTTAATGATTATACATATAAAACTATCGTCTTTAATTGCAAACGTGATAACTCCAACCGCGAAATCTTATTATGTGTAAAAAAAAAAAAAAATAGTTATATATAATTTTAATTTAAAGCAAGTTGCAGTTGACATTAATTATCAAAGGAAATATATTTAAAATGCATTTATTAGGTATATAGAAAAGTGCTATGATTTTGTTGTAATGTTGAAGGTAACTGTAAAATGAAATATGGCACTAGGAATATGCAAGTTAAAAATTATTATATTTCATTTTTTCAATTATCTTGATCTCTGACAGTGTGGAAATATGAGTTTTAGACTTTTCTGTGTCTTTCAAATTTAATTGATATTACGCAACTAGAGAATATTGGTAAAAAAGTATCACTATCGATCATAAATGCAGCTAGCTTAAATGTCCCACCCGATTTTCAATCAATGTACGCATTAATACGTCATATAGTATTACACACTGCATATTCATAGAATGTAGATGTATCATGGCCAGTTATACAATATATTTAGATAGACCTTTCTTTCTTCCACATTAAAGAGCCATATTATCCAAAATTTTTTTTGTAGAATTATTTACTAATTTTACTAGTTGCAGTATATATGTAAAGTAATTCTTTCTTACCATTTAATGTTGCCATTGTACCAACTAATTCTTATTGTAAGTAGAACTCCGTTTATCCTCCAACGATCCTTATTAATGAATTATATGTAGTTATTGTATTTATTTATTAAATTTATATCTCTATTTTGCAATGTACATTTCTATGCAATATTTATATCTAGTCATTTATATATTTTAAATATTTACTTTTATGTAATGTTAATAAATAACTTGATATAATGTTAAAGAATCGTTTAATTCTTTAAGTCATTATTTTTTATAAAATTTGGTATAATAGTAAAAATAATAGATATTACAATTTTTAATCAATCTCTCCCACATTCTACTCTGACTTTTTTTATACATATTTATATTTAACTCTAAATATACATGACAATAATATAAATAAGTTTTACACGTCTAACAATGTTCCCCGTGGTCTTGCTCTTTTCGGGTCTGCTTCAGGGGGTGGCATAGCTTTTCGTTTATTCATTCCTTTTCTTTCTAATTGCTTTTCTATTATTCGTGCATTATTAGCATACGAATCAGCAACTTCTCTCTGCAAATACAAAATATATGTTTTGAATATAAACTGCTTTTTACAAAAGAAGAGTACAAACTTATATGTAGAATTTTTAATAAATTTTTTATCCCTGAATATTAGATTTGTAGCGTAGTGTTGTGTATTTTCATTCTGCACAATATTAGAATCTAACATAATCATTCAACATAGCATTTCATAATTTTTTCTAATTTATTTAGTGAAACTTACCGCCTCAATTTCATCTTCTTCTTCATCAATTGTAGAAACAGTAACAGAACTGAATTTTCCCATATTCTTTGTATGTTTTGTTACCATTATTTTCTTGGGTTTTTCAATGGCTACCTGATTATATATATCCGTCATTGGACCTTCACCAGAACTTTTGATTACTGCACCTTTTACAATAAATACAATATTTGTTGCTTGGTCGTGTTTATAATAGAGAAAAAGACCACATCTGCAAAGATACATACATATATTAAGATCAACATCGTAATTTATAAAAATAATATATAATGTAAATATCAATGATTTAGCTCTTTAATTTTCAAAGTTGTTCCTAGATTTTTGACTAAAAAATATATTTGAAAGTAAAACAAACTATGCCATACTTTTTACATTTTTGTCGATATTGTTTTTCAATTCCTTCAGAACGTTTTAAGTATACAATTTCATCTTGCTCGCAAGTCATCTTATGAGCGTGTTTACTTCCATCGATAACTCGTGCACCATCCCTTTTCCTTAAAGGCAATTTTTCTATTGCGCAGTCTGTGGAGGTATATAAAAATATTCATTATGTACTTTTACTTATGATTTTTAACAAAATAAAGAATAAGGTATGTGATAAGCAAAACGAACGTAACCTAAAATCAATGTCATCTGTCCACACAAGCAATAATAAATATGTAACGGTTTCTCTTCGCTATATTCTTCTTGATCTTTTGTATCGGAACATATTATACTTCTTGAAACTACTTTCGGCATTTTCACTTGAAATTATATATTCGACTTATAGGTTAACAGCATTTCATATCGACAATTCCTGTCTAAACTCTTGTTAATATTCGGATCATTTTCAAACTTTCAACATTATCGTTACGATATATCGATGTAGAACGTAATTATATAAAATGGTGATTAAGTGCAACAGTCAATGTATTTACTATTTACACCGACTTCGAAAAGCAACACAACCAGTTAAGTTACCAAAACAACACTATAATTTCATTTTGTTGGAAATCTTAAGATGGTGCTAGCTATGCGTGAGACTAATGACACCTGACGGCGAAAATCGTGTACCGCATGGGATGAACTAAGAGTATTTTCCAGTGCCTCCACTCCTGTGATCGAGAATTTCACTCCACACTCCGTATTCGGTCGCGATCGCAGTACGGTGTTCGACGCGCAGTCGAAGGAGGCCAGTCAAAGCGAGCGCAAGATGCCAATGTAGACAATGAATCGCGCGACGTTCGTAAAGTAAAACGAGTATGTATAATGTGAATACATAGTGAGAAATCGGCGTGATATGGTGCACGATCAAGCTGCAATCGAAATCTTTAATTAGCAGTACGCTTGCGGTAATGTGAACAAAGAGCAGAAAAAGAAAAGGCTACGAAGGAAAAAAGTGCAGTGACTCTAGATTTGATTGGCGGTGCACGCAGAGAGCGGCCCTTCGTATACATACATATGTACGTATATACACACGCCCGTATACACAAAAGGCTCACACGACAACTCTTTCTCATCATCTCTCTCTCCTCTTTCTCTCTTTCTCTCTGCATTCCTGCAGTAGCTTGCACGTACTTGCACTTTTTTCCCCTCATTTTATACGAGATTTATGACCGCGCCCCCTTCGCAACTTGTTAGAAATAGATAGCTGCTTTGTATACACACCGGCTCCCATTGGTGGATTTCGATTTCTTTCTTGTATCTCGCAATCGAATTCACAGAGAGAAGATTAAACTGACTTGTAGCAGAGAATGTAAGCGAGAGAGAAAGAAGAGAGGATATTGCGATGCACACAGTATTATGTATTAATATGTAAATGCCTTACGAATCAGTGAATTTTTATGAATCGGCTTTCGTAATTTGCGAAATATTCAATTGGTACGAGTGGTAAATTTCGCTGAATCGAACGCGGCTTTCTTTGTTTACCTTGTAACGCCACTCGACGCAGAACCTAAAAGTACACGTAACGCGTTATCAATGATACAGTTTGAGATCTTTTTGTGACGTAAGAATAGATTCTCGTAGGAGAATCTATTTTATATACGATTCTGTAGAATGAAATTAGCTACGATAGGATAGCTCAGATTATGACAAATATCGAATCGCGTCGGAAATCTTGTAATCGCTTATCTGTCAGCTGACGACAAGTCAGCCATGTCGTAGTTACTGGCAATCGTTTCCGTATGTATCTGTCATGGAAGTTTTGAATCTTTCCCTTCTTTCTTTTCTCGCAACGTCGGATATCAAACAGCGAGGACGAATTCCGTGTTTTGCAGTGGAATCGTGAGTAAAACTTGTTCCATCTCGATATGTCAATTTAATTATTTTTTTATGATACTCTATGATAACTTTACGCGTTACATGCGAAATAAAATTTTGTTTATAGTAATTGTTATACGAGTTACGAATTATAATGACGTAAAGTTAAAAATATTTATACGAATAAATCGTAGAAAATTATTTAGCAACAACTGTACAGTATGTTGATATAACGTTAACACATTTCTATAGTTTTGGGTTAATGTAACATAACTATATAGTTGACGCAAGTTATATATGTACATTTATATATAAATAATTATAATTAGTATATATATATATATATATATATATATTTATTTATTTATACTTATTATGTTATATCAACTTAAAATCATATATTCTATTCTATAATAACTTTATTATAGATATAGTTATACATGTATCATAGTGCTTATATGCATGTAGTATATCATTATATATATTTATCTTCAAATATGGGCACGTAATAACATAATGCTTTGATTAGATAATTTATAATAATTTGTAATAGTTTAACGGAAAGAAATAATCGTTAAATACGATTCGATCTTACGTAACGATCTTCATTCGTAACTAAAAAAAATGGCTTCTGTGTGAACCACAGAATTGATTTATAACGAATTCATTTATAAGCCAATAATTCAGTTCGTGCAATATTAGGGATTTTACGTAAATAACATGAAATATGCTTGATTTTCATGAAAATATAGTTAAGAGCGAAGCTGTATTTATTTTTGCACGTAATACAAAGTGCATTCACACGTCTTGCGCACAATGATCAAGACACTCGATCTATCGGTATTGACTGTCTTCGAAGGACAGCGACCAGAGTGAAAGAACTTCTGCTTAGCTAAGTTAGCCTAACCGAACAAACCTCTGTTTTATCTTTCATCCCACTGCAACGTTCTATGTTTGCCGTTTCTTGTAAAACTGCAATTGTACAATTGCAATTGTTTGCTAATAATTCCATGTAGCGTTACGCAATTTTCCGTTTTTATCATGGCTGACATTTTGAAATACCCTTTCTTTATAATAGCTTTTTTAACTTTCTTCTTTCCGAAAAAAATGTCTTTGTTTCAAATAGCTTCGCTGTAAAGGCGCAGAGGATTAGCTGGCCGATCATATTGCAATAACTTTTGGAATAAAGTAGGCAAACATATATTCTTCAGTAGGTAAATAGAAGTATATTTTCTCATATTTCTCGAAGAAGCTTGATTCTTTGGATTTAAGCTTATTCCTTTTACCTTTAAAAGATTTTAGACGTTTATTAAGTCCAGCTTGGAGTTGTAGACTTAAAAAAATCTGAATATTTACGATACTTACGAGTGCCTCTGTTACGTTGTACAGTCTTACGTGGAAAAATATTTTTAATACGTTTACCAATAAAAATAAGAGGAAGGAAATTCGTAGATGAAATCTCATTTCGTTCATCGATCCATACAGTTTATACAGCGCAAAAGTTATAAAAATGTTGTCCCTTGTGTTCAATCAATTGAATTGTTTCAAGAATTCCTAAAGCTAAGAATTCTTTCGGTCATCTTCGACCCAATGCAATATCAAAAATCTGTCTTTCTAACGTTATTAATAATTATTATTATCCTCGTCGCAAAATCTGATTCTATGTTCTTCAAATATAATATCCTCGATATTCTTAACCCTTCTAGATTTTCGCTATTCTCCTCATTCATCTATGGTATCTAATGATATTCTCTGTCGTTAAAAAATTCCTCGAGTTCCCCAAAAATGCGAAAGAAGAATCGATTAATCGATATTATCGATTATACATACGCGCGACATCTCGTTACGCTAAAAACATTACGCCGAACATTGTTGTAAAATACTAAAATTTATTTTCCTATTGGAAACGAAAGCGAGATTAAAAAGATACAAAAAAAAAAAATACCATGGTCGCAGCAGTCTCGCTATTCTTCCCGTACTTTTCGTTTCTCGAGACAAAAACAAGATTGAAATATAAAAATTGGAGGAACGTGCTGGTTAAAGCGGACCTTATAAGTCAGGATGCGTGCAGCCTATGAATTGGCATACGCTCGTTGTCGCGTTCGTGCGAACAATTTTTATGCTTGTGTAACGTAGGTAGCTTAAGCGGTATCGTGTGTGGGTCGCGCGTACCGCTTTGTCGCAGATAAAAAGCCTCTCTCTTCCTCTCTCTTTGTCCCTTTTCGCGTGGTCGACAAAATTCATGCCTCGTCGTCCACGCGCGTAAATAGCGTCCGGGCTCGCTCCTCTTTAGGGAATAGGCGAGGAACCTGCAGTCGCTGTCGGATTAGAGTAGTTCGACGAAACTTCCGTCACGATTCAGTAGAAATCAATTAGCAGCGTGTTCGTCGTTGCCGCCTGTCTTCTATCTCGATCGACACGATTTCGGTTTCTTTAGGTTAAAATTCGCGGAATTTTCTATAGCGCGCTCTCGCGACGATTCCTCTAAGTTTAAGTTTCGTACGTGTAACACGTACTTGGTATCGGAGCGTTGTATAAAGCTTGTAGATTCATTTTGCGAACGCGCCGCCTGCGGCACGCGAAATATTTGGAAATTTTATTAACAACAAATCTACCACTATTTCACCGTTTTCGAACCTTTGTACAACTTTCACATATTTAAACGTTATCATCAAACTATACAGCTTTTCTTAAAATACGCGCAGAATGCATTTTTCGGTATTTACCTCTCGTTTTACTTTTTTTTTTTTTTTCCAAGAAATGTATGTCGCCTGTCCTACCTACCGCCGCCGATCTGTTACATACAATCAGTATAAAGGAGAAGCTGTGTGTCATTGTGGCACGGCCAGCTCATAAGAAACGACCAAATGGCAAGAAAATACGGTGCCAAGTCGAAATCTTATAGAAATAGGTGGCCCTTGCAGGTGTTTTTCAATGTTCTGAACCTAGCTGCAATAAATGTCCGAGTTTCGTGCAAAGAAACAACGCGAGACAAAATGATAAGGTAGGAATCTTTATTCCACTTAGCTAGAGAAGAAAATGTACCGAAAACCTCAACGAATACAAGTTCGCATTCGCACGTACGAAAAACTTGTCAAGTGATATTAACAAATTGATATTAATAATATATTGATACAGTACGGTAGAGATAAGTATAGAAAAAGCGTCGGCAAGTTTAATGCTAACATCGTAGCGAGACACGATTATGGCGAATCGGTAGAATAGAACGAAAGAAAACGGAAAATGTAGGTAGAAATCAGAGGAGATATTTAACGTAAAAAATGTAGGTATATCTGGCAAAGAGTCGTACGAGTATTTAAGCAGTCGATTATTCATCGTGTTAAGTAAGTTAAGTTTCTTAGCAGGTGTTTAACGGTTAAGTCGGTTTTTCTTGACGCACGAAGTTTTTACTAGATATTCGCGATAAACTTTTCAACTTTTCTATGTTTCTATCCGCGCCTCGTAACTTTTATGTACTCGCAGCTATCGAGGTCGATATAATTAATTCAGCGAGCAAAAGAATTTATCTGTCTCGCGTTCTTGCTTCCTTTGTACGTTGCATCGCGCAGAATGAAAGTTCCACGAGTGGAAGAAATTTCCTCGGCGAGCAGAAGTGCCATGAATGTTTGAAGCGACGCGGTTACCTACGTAGGACTAGCTCGTTCAGTAGAGTAGTTCGCTGAGACGATCGAAATATCGGCTGATCCTTACCGGACGATAACATTTATGAGAATCGTGGTACGATTGTTGCGACCGATTGAAGAATCTTCTGGAAATTATCAGAGAAAAGGCGGATAATTTCGACAGTAGCAGGTACTTTGCAGGCCTTTTAATGGAAAAGTAAGAATCGATTATAAGATACCTATTAAAATTCCGTTTTTAGAAACCTGTTCCGTCAAGAGAAACGTCGAAGTTAAAGGTTCAGGTTTGTTGAAAATTTATCGTTTGGAACGTTGCAGAAGTTTCTGGAATTCAATTTTATCAAAGAAACTGGAAACTTCGCCATTCCGCGGAACGAAAGCAGCAAGGGGAAAACGATTTATTTCTCGGCTGGATTTCATTTTTGAAAGATAACCGATGGGAATGGGAATTAAGCGACCAAGTTTTCCAGCTATCTGATATCGCACTCGAGCACGTGGAATCGTTTTATTCGAGCAAAAGTGAAAGTAATAATTACCGATTAAATCGTCGCGCTCGAAGATCGCATACTTTTACCGTGTAAAGATTTCGGCCTGATCTTGTATCTTAATATACTCTGATTTTAACGATCGGGTAAAAGCCATAAATATTCTTCGCGTTTCACTTTCTCAAAAAAATACCCGATTGCTTGAGTCTTATCCTTCCATTGAATCTTACAGATAGCTTTAACCTTTCGTCGTTGTTCAAATTTGCATCTGTTTCGATGAACGAATTCCAATATCGAGCCGATGGCATAAAATAACAATAGAAACTTGGATGTACAACGAAATTTACGGATTTCTTCCCAATCCTCCAATTAATGCTTCCATTCAACCCTTAATTATCAAGTACGGGGTCGCGAAGTATCTCTCGGATATTACAAATATCATGGTAATTCTCCTCCGAGTTTTCATATGTCGGCAATTACACAAACGCCTCGTTCTCGCTGATTTTCTTATATCAACTTTATAATTCTATCTTAATATGGAACCGTCTAATCGTGACTCGTGCAGATTCGGATGAAAACTTTGCAGCGAAGTATCTGAGAACCTCGACGAATTAATTAATTATATATATATATATATATAAATATATATGTATTAATTAACATACATATTTCCATTGTAACCTAAGAGAGTTAAGGATTTTAAGGAGACTCATTGACGATGTTAGATATTGGTCCCTGAAAATTCTGAGAATTCTGAAAATTCTGAAAATTCTGAGAATTCTGAGAATCTGATCGCGCCCTTCGGAAATAAATTTCCTCCCGACGTTCGAAACGACAAAATCTGCAAACTCGATTCGTATATCGGAGGAAGTTGCGACGACGCGAGTAATAAATTATTGTGGCGGAGCTGGTAACTCGAGTGGTTATTTGCCAGCGGGACAACTCATCGTATCGATACTTGGACGCTATAGTTCAACAGCGAACGATACGTAGAAAAGTTTCATCAAACTATCGGTGACGCGATCCGAACGTCGAATTGTTCTTCTATCGGCGATTCGTCCGCGACGACCAGACTCGTTGAAAATACCGGCCACGAGGACGAGAGAAACTTCATCCGCTGTGCGAACGAAAATGCGCTTTCCTTCAGAAACGATGCGCCCGTTGGAAAAGAAAATAATAGAAGCAGCAAGTTTTCTCGCGGACGGTGATCAAAATTCTACATCGAATACGACGATAAGCGCTAGAAACGTATGATAGGCGTCAGAATGTTCGAATAATTTCTCTTAATTTCGTATACCGTTTCGCGAGTGCCTGTGTGTACGTTGGAACTGCATTTACCGGAACAAAATTTGGGTTCCCCCATCGGAACAAATCGGAACAACGGATGCACGATATTTTTTTTCATATTATTTTATCGAACTACGTATGATCGTAATAATAGAAACGCAAGAAAATGGATCATACTTGATTCGATAAAATAATAGAAAACGAAAAATGTCGAGTGTCTGTTGTTTCTTCATAAAACGAAGAAACTTTTTCAATTTTAATTCAAGAAACTTTCCGGACAACCTAATAAATACCGAAGAATATTTATAAGAATACCGCGTATTTTATGAAAAGCCATAGATTAGCAAGCGATTTGATAAGGTTTAAATATGGTCGAATTTGTGTAGAAATCTGCAAGCGGTCAATTTGACCGCTGTGGTAGGTTTACTGTTAACAAATTACGATGTTCAAATACGAATACTTTCAGATTCAAGAAAACGTTTGAAAACGTCGCTCACCGGTGGCTACCGCGATATCAGAACTATTAAAAATAAGATCGAGTTTGCGGATATTCGCACTGTGTTTTCGTTCGTCGCGTCTTCTCCCTTTAATTTTCCAACGTACGCAAGCTGCGGAATATTCGATCGTAAATTTACTCCGTATATAACGAGATCCGCAAAAAAGTTGACCAATTGCTCAACGTGTCAAGCACCGCGGGATTCCAAGGTTTTTTGCTTCGCGTACAACAGTAATCATAATTTTGACGAGGCAAAAGCGAAACGACAAATGGTAAAACCGATGCACCGTGCTCGAGGCTGCGGCATTGCACGGCTCGTGTTCCGGCACAGGAAATCAACGGTGCTACGATAAATCGCTCATTGTTATTCGGAAAAATGTGATCGGCAGGTAGAAAAAAGATCACCGATGCCTTGATGCTTCGTGAAGCTTCAAGGACGAGGAGAAAGAATTTCTCGATGTAGGACGAAGGATTATTTACGCTGCTATTAGGTTGTCGGAAAAGTGTCTTTCTTTTGCAGACGCGTCTTTTACGACAATGCGTCTTTATACAAATATGAAGCTTAATAATCCGTCGAACGTTGTGATCTTTATCTCGATAGAAGAAAATGGATCGTACGTAATTCGAGAAAGTAATATAAAACGACAAATTATTAAACAAATTATTAGATGCAGATTGTTCGTCGAATTTTCGTCAACTTTCTACAAGTCGAGTTATTATTAATTAACGGAAACAGACCTTTCAAGTATTCTCGGAAACTAAATATAATTCACTAATCGTAAAATTCAAGACCAATTCTATCCAAGACAAATACACCTATCGTTCAGCTGGTTAACCGTACTTGTCAAAGTACGATATTAGATACATACACACGCAATATCGAGCGCGAAAAGTTTGGCAAATATAGTTGAAAAATACTTGTCTTGTACATATTTATTTCGCACGATATTAGGTTGTCCGCAAAGTGTCTTTCCTTTGCAGACACGTGTTTTACGACGATGCGTCTTTCTACAAACGTGAAACCTAATCCGTCGAACGTTGTGATCTTTATCTCGACAGAAGAAAATGGATCGTACGTAATTCGAGAAAGTAATATAAAACGACAAATTGTCGTGCATCCGTTATTTCCTTATAAAACGAGAGAAACTTTTCGGACAACCTAATAGAAACAAGTAGCTGTGGAAAAATGATTAAAAAATTACCCGTCGGTCGTACGCAATTCTTTGATACTTTTGTATCGTTTCTGTTTGCAAGGAAGAGGAAGGAAGGAAAATTAGAATGATTAAATCCGTTCGAATCGACGAGTTTCTAATTTCGTACAATTGCTGGGAAAACGTGCAACGATATTCTCGACGAAGATAATTTTGAAATATGTCGTTGTTCGTATCGATAATTGTCCGTGTACGGTATATTTAGATGCAAAGTACCGACAGGTCCGTTGTTCTAGCGTCCAGACAGCGAACGTATACGAATCGCTAGCTTCTCTTCGCGTTTCTTATATTAGGTTGTCCGAAAAGTGTCTTTCTTTTGCAGACGCGTCTTTTACGACAATGTTTCTTTATACAAACATGAAAATAATATAAAAATACTATAAGAAAATAAATATAAAGAAATATAAGAAAATAATATAAAACGACAAATGTGCATGCATTATTTCCTTATAGAACGAAAGAAACTTATCGGACGACCTAATATTTAGCGTGTACCGGTACGCAACGTGTCTTGGAAATTGCGTTATAAACGAGGTGAAGGAGATTCTGCGTCTCGAAATAAGAGGAAACCGAAGAGCAACGAGGTTACGTCAGACGCTTCGTCTTCGAGAAAATCGAGAATTTGGAAGCTTGTCAAATATACTTGCTCGAATTCGCTTAATTTCCTTGGAATTTCATTGATTGAAAGAATGGATAATTAGCGAGATGCTATTCTATATGCGAAAATAGTCGGCGAAGGCTAGGCAAAGGAGATCGTACGTCCGAAAATAAGGCGAAACTCAAGAATAAGGAAAGCGAGAGCTTCGTCTTGGAGAAAATCGAGTTCGAAGACTTTGCCGAAGCGTGCTTACATTTTCATACCTGCGCTCGTATTCTACGTAGAATATAATTCCAAAAGTATGCCTTGTCCAATACTTTCAGAGCCGAAGAAATTCGAGAAGCAAATCGATTCGTAGAAAGGTCTTTGAAAATACTATTGCCAGCTGAAATTTCTATTCCGATGTTTCTCGCGCGAATCCGACGGATTCGACGAAGATCTATAGAAAGGTCTTCTTTCAGAAAGATTCTAGTTGCGGCCAAAGAAAAGCAAATTTAAGTACAGCAACACAGAAATCCACAAGCTACCGGAAGTAACGACTCGCGCGTTGTTTAAATAAAACGCAACAGCCTCGAATTTCACCGAAATTTTGCTGGAAACGTCGCGACGATAAATTTCTTCCCACCTCACGATCGCGATACAAATTTATTCTTCGACATTTTTCGCGAATAGACTACCAACGAAACTATAAATATCTTGCGCGTTAAAATTCCACCGTTCCGTGTGTCCAAAATATTGCCGATCCTTTTTAAAGAAACGATATTTTAGCAGCTCGAAGCACACACGACTCTCTGCCCCCGGACAATAGCCGGTTTCTTCCGTGCAGTTGCGAAGAATCCTCTTTTATCCCGAGGCTCTCGAGAAAGTGGACGAAAAAGCTGAAACGAAGTTGCCTGCGAAAGTTCGAAGTTTCGGCTTTAATTCCTCTGCTCGGTGCACGTGATCTCTCAAAGGGATCCCTTCGAAATCGATTCCAGAGATTGGAATTCGCATTCGAGTGGCTTCCTCCTCTATTCCTGGCGCTGCCTCGTCCAAACATAGCGTTTCAATCTTTCGCTGTACATAGTTGAAGCTGCCTGCGGTGCGTTTCGGCCGAGGGATTTATGAGTTTATCGATCCGTACGAGAATCACGGCCAACGACGTGGCACAGTACTACACGTCCGCGGTATTACGTTGTCCGAAAAGTTTCTTTCGTTTTCTAAGGAAATAACGCGCGCGCGACATTTTCATGCTATTTTATGTTGTTTTCTCGAATTACGTATGATAGACAATAACGATAGAAAGGAAACAAAATGGATCGTAGAAAATTCGATAAAATAATATCGAACGAAAAAGGCTCGCGAATCTATTGTTTAATCGCGCATTTATTGTCCAATTAATACTTCTTACGTATCGCGTGTTTTCAGAAAAAAAGGGACGTCGCTCGTTTCGCTTGGATCGTGCGTCTCTGTAGAATCGCAGCGTATCGATTTCTGGCGGGTTTAGGTGTGCGAGTCAGAAGTAAATAATCCATGAAAATAGAATAGCGTTTATCGCAGACTAATATTCGCTGTACACATTCGATGTGTACAGCGAATATTAATGTCCACACGGTGGATTGTATTTGATTGTCTAGAAGGTTCCTCTCGTTTTATAAGGAAATAATAGACGCGCAACGTTTCTTCTTCTGTATTGTTTCATCGAACTACGTACGATCCATTTCGTTCTATTCGCTGCATTCCATTTACCGCATCTATCGTTTGCGTACAAAACGAAAGAAACTTTTGGGACCAGCTGATACACGCTGCTTGTTTAAAACGTTTTCATCGACACGCTCTGAATTTGAATAACCTTCGCGCCAACTATTTCTCACCGTTGCTCGTAACTGTTTCTTCGATCTTCTTAAGAGTAAATCCATTTTATAAAATTACTCTGTCCTTCTATATCTCTTATTTTATGAATATTTCATACTCGCGATGAGAACTCGTAGACGAAGATTTACGTGCAATGAAACGACGACTCGTACGATTTCTTTGAGAAACGAAATACGCCGGTGAAATAGCCGCGTGATTGGCAAAGCGAAGATCTCAGAGTTCGTCGAGATGTTCCTTTTACTACTTTTTTTTTTTTTTTTTCTCTCCTGAATTTAACTCGCCGACTTCCGCGAGGCCCGAGTGCGCTTCGCGAGAAAAGAGTACGCTACACCACGGTTGATACGTTATCGTGGCGTGTTTTCAAGGAACGAAACTCAATCTAGACGCGTTGTGCACGGCTCGCCGTACAAACGGTCGTTTTATTCTTGGATAATGTCGCTTGCGAGAACGTCGTCCCTCTGGAAGCGAGGAAGCTGACTTTTTCTTGGCCCATCTCGCAACGTGATGAGAATAAAAATTTGCTTTCAGGAGGGACGAGGAGAATGCATCGTGATTTTTAATGACTTTCCTCGATGTTTTAAGCAAGCATTAAGCTCTACGAGTATACTATACGGGAAACATACACTCGAGTAGCATATTATTCTCGAGTAAAAAATTATGAAAATTATGAAAATTATGCTTGTAATCGAGGCTTCTATCGTTGAAACAGGTAGCTGCAAGTAAACCAAATTTTGCTTTGAACGAATAGCACGAGAAGATGGGAAAATCCATGTTTCCAGTTTCTTGACCGTGTAATTTAAATCGTAAATTCTTTGTTTGGCGATTGTCTGAAAAATTCAGACGACTATTTTCGATAGAACGACGTAATTAGTAAAATACTTAGTATTTTACGCGTACCATTGAACGTGGCTTAATTTATTCTTATTCCTTGCGAGCTTCGTTTCGCTCGGTTTCGAAACAACGTTTTTTTTATCCCTTTGAAAACCGCGTATTGTCATAAATAAAACAAACTTCTCGATCAACACGGTGTTGTTCCACGCTTTGACAAAGGAACGTCTCGCCCTCGAAATGTCTTTCTCGTAGAAGAAGACGCATCTTCCTCCGTCGATATCTCTTCCGTGAAATATTAACACGTAATTAAGGCTCACACGTGTTGCATTCACGCTGCAGTAGCTAGGTTTACCGATATAATCCCAGCAAGGGTTTACAAGCGCATTGTCTCGGCCGATTGTCAACGCGAGAGGTAGCCCTCTCTCGAGGGACACGCCGGGAAATTGATACTGCGATGGTTCTACACGTTGATTAAACGCACGCGTAATTTCAGCCGCAGTCGACAATAGCACGAGACAATAGCAACAGCAATACCACGAGCAGAGCGCGTTTATATTTTGGAAAAATCGCTCGACGTGTCAGGATACCGTACAAATACCGACGTACGATCAATCGTGAAACGTTGTTAGCGTGCTGCATCCTAAACGACGTAACAGATTAGCAAATATCCGCCGGAACAAATTGTAATGTAGGAAGCAGGAAGCAATGGAAAAGATTGGAACTGTTTCATGAAAGTGTTTCGTTAAAAAGAAATGAAAAAGGGGAAAAGGAAAATTCATAGGGAACTACGCGAGATGACTTTGAAATTCCAAAATAAAAGATTGAAAATTCTTGGAACTTTCAGCTATGTAACAGCTACTGTCCTGGGATATCAGTTTGTCGCAAAAGTTTGACGAGGAAATAGTAGACGCGCAACATTTTTCGTTTTACATTATTTTATCGAATTTCGTACGATACATTTCGTTTCGTTAAAAGGAAATGAAAAAGGAGAAAAGGAAAATTCATAGGGAACTACGCGAGATGACTTTGAAATTCCAAAATAAAAGATTGAAAATTCTTGGCACTTTCAGCTATTGTCAGCTACTGTCCTGGGATATCAGTTTGTCGCAAAAGTTTCATGAGGAAATAATAGACGCGCAACATTTTTTTATTTTACATTGTTTTATCGAATTTCGTACGATCCATTTCGTTTCGTTAAAAAGAAATAAAAGGGGAAAAGGAAAATTCATAGGGAACTACGCGAGATGACTTTGAAATTCCAAAATAAAAGATTGAAAATTCTTGGCACTTTCAGCTATTTTCAGCTACTGTCCTGGGATATATAAATAATAAACGCGCAACATTTTTTTATTTTACATCGTTTTATCGAATTTCGCACGATCCATTTCGTTTCGTTAAAAAGAAATGAAAAAGGAGAAAAGGAAAATTTATAGGGAACTACGCGAGATGACTTTGAAATTCCAAAATAAAAGATTGAAAATTCTTGGAACTTTCAGCTATGTAACAGCTACTGTCCTGGGATATATAAATAATAGACGCGCAACATTTTTTTATTTTACATCGTTTTATCGAATTACGTACGATCCATTTCGTTCTCTTGCTACAAAATTACTGCCTGATCTTTCTAAATTTCAAACGCGTTTTTCTCACAATTGGCTGGCCATCTGCAGTTGAAATGACGATTAGGTTTACGAAGCGTCGCCAGGCTAAATTTCGTCGAAATCAGCGAGTGTCGTACTCGATGCATCCCTTGTTAGTTGGTCACAGATCGTTATACGGCGTCGGTATCTCGGTCGAGACGAAAATTGCGAGAAAGTTAAAGGCAAAGAGACATTTTCATGGGAAACTAGAGCGACGATAATCGAAGCCACGATCCGATTGTTGCATCGAATTTGTCGCTGGTATGCGCAGTAGGGACGATCGCGAGTTTCTATACTCGGCTGGTCGAATTTCTTGGAAGCTTTTTACGCTTTCTACACCGTGGAAAGAAGAAGATGCTTCGATGGTTCGGTCGATATTCGCCGGCTGAAATCGAAATAGTTATAATTATGGGTACGCGCGATAGAAAGTCGTGGAATCGGTGAAAACGAAAGTCTAAAAGGTTCTCGTGCACGAGCGTGATAACCTCGCTTGTGTGAAATTAAAAAGAAGAAGAAACGCATTGAAGAGCAGACGATCTCGTTCCACCCTCTAATATTCGGTATCGTTAGAAAGTAAAACGACGTGGCCGCTTCTTTTTATATTGTAAAGTAATATTAGAAAGTTCGGTGAAAGAATAGAGTTTCGTTTCGTAAGGTGCGCGATTTTGTACAAGTTCGCGCTTTTCAATAATCCCAGGATGATTATCGACGTTCAGCCGCTTCTCGAAAATGAATCATCGCTGGCAAATTAGCCAGGCTGGATTTTACTTACTCGTGAAAAGCGTTAAAAGGGAGAATCGGACGTTCGAATTTGATCTCGATGTTTCATCGGTAAGCGTAATTTTCCATCTCGTTGACAAACCAGTTTCATTCGTTCGTCCATCGCGAAGAACAAAGTTAAATTACGATAACAAGCGCGCAACATGCATGAACGAAGATGACGATGTTCATGATTTAGACGTGGCTTGCAAAACGTTTTACGTACGTGTGCGTGTAAATTGCAAGGAAAAATATCTTTCGTCGAAAGAAATGGAAATTTCTACCTCGCTGTAATTCTTCTAATATCAACGATAATCGTTTATCGCGGTAATCTTCTCTTAATTAATTCTTTCGATTAATGAATTTCTTCTTTATTCATATTTCATAAGTTTAATGCTAACAGAGATACGCTCTGAAAATGTTCGAAACATTCAGCTTTAGGTTCTCTGTTAATTAAGAATTTCTTTCTTCTCTTCTCGCCAAATGCCTTAACACTAAACCTGCCCACGCTTTTCGTGTACTTATCGACCGCTCGCGATAGGAAAAAAAAGCAAACTGGAAATAAATACCGAAGGATATATCGTATGCATATTTTACGAAAAGTCGTAGATCAACGAGCGATCCGATAACGTTTAAATACGGTGAAATTCGCGTGGATATTTGCAAGCGGTCGATTTGACCGCCGTGGCAGGTTTAGCGTTGAACTGCAAAGGATCGAAGCGTATGTACGTATATTCATATTCTAAGCAGCTTTTGCAAGTAGCTTAGCGAGCACGAATTAAATGGAACTAATTGCGAAACGCTTCTTGAACCATAAAACGCGGAGAGTCGAAGTAAAGAGAAACAACTGTACAATTTATGGAGCAAAAAATCCCATCAACCAGACGACCGCATATGTCTCTCTGGAAACGTCAAGTCATTAGGAAGCGAACACGATCCGCTCATTTGCCCCTTGATTTTTCGTCGTAAAATACCGTTTCGAGTGCTTTGAACTGATAAACCTGGTTTCCAGCTCCGGTTTCCCGAGGTTCACGAAATTTCTGGCCGGATGCTCGCTGGCGCGGAAAGCGCGCATAAATTTATTGCATCGAATTGCAAGGAGGAAGGTTTCGCGTACCGCGGAATTATGCCGCATGACCCTAATTATTTTTTTCCACGCCTGTAGCTTAGGCTAGTTGCCTCTCTGTATGCGCGTATACGCGAGACCGGTTACGAGGCCGATGCTGTTCTCGCGATCATCGCCAGAATAATTGCAACGATGACGAGAAACGATGCTCGTACGCATTCCGCCTACTCGCCGGAAAAACCAACGCGAAAACCTTTGCTCGCGTGGAAAACGTAGATTCCAGCTGTCGTCGACGCCTGCTGTTTGCTCGTCCTTAGCACGAAACCTACCGATACTTCTTGTATACAAGACTAGACAAGCACAGACTAGAAATTTTTCTTAGAAAGAAAAAAAAGCAAACTAGAAATAAATACCTGAATAATTTTCTGTAGGTGGAGGCGTTAGGTTGGGTTTAAAATGCCCCACCCTGTATATATTGTATATATTGTATGCATGTTTTATGAAAAGTCATAGATCAGCAAGCGATTTGGTAAGGTTTAAATGTGGTGAAATTTGTGTAGAAATTCGAGAGCGGTCAATTTGACCGCCGTGGTAGGTTTAGCTGAAAAAATAACACGAATAATAATAAAAATACGTTGCTCGTTGGACTCGGATCGATCTGTCGCGATGAACGATAACTCGAAAAGTTTGAAGCAGAAATAGAAGCTTCTGTGCGCTCGAAAGTCGCGTGCACCTATTCTTTATCAGCTGAAACCGTTATTATTACATATATATTTATCGAGGAAATTCTAATTTTACTAGTTCTTATCGAAGATCCTCTAATTAATACTGAAACGAAATTTCATATTCGCGCCGAAACTGTCGCGCTAAAAAGATTTATCTCGTTTTAAATCTCTCCTCTCAAGTAAAATTCCTCAAAATTTTTGATGAAAACATATACTTCGACATTTTCACCAACACTGGAAGAAGCAAGTAAGAAGTCGGCGATGAAGTGGCGAGATGGAAAGCGTTGTTTGGCCAAACGTTCGATATCGGGGGTAGCTTTTAATACCTGTGATCTGTGGCATTCGATGAAAGGCTACGCTTTCATTAAGTGGTCAGAGATGTACTTTGCTTCTCTCGAAGTGGTTATCACTTCTAAGAAAACTCTACATCTGATCTGTTTAGTTTTCTCAATCGCTGAAGCCATCGAGAACGTATAGACGATAGACAGGCAACGATGGCTAGCGTGCGGATTTGGACCAGCACAAACTGTATTCATACTTGTACATACACTTTGTTGTTAAATATATTTTCTATCTTGCAATTTATCCACGCGTTCCTCTATTCGTATATCTAATAACATCAACAGGTTCAACGTTGAAACGGAGAGAGAGAGAGAGAGAGAGCGTAGGGATGAAGTTAGAGCGGTTGTTAGTTTTCTGTGATTGGGTGTATTGGGATGGAAGTCTTCGACCTGGTTTCCAACATCTGCGCCGGGTGTTCCGGTTCTATTAATTGAAGGGATATTTCGTCTGAAACTTTCGAAATACGTACGCGCATAGTTCTCGAAACTATCGCCTAGAAATACCAGTTCCGTGAAATTACGTAGAGACAAATACACGTCGTATGCGCACGACAGAACTTCGATAAGAACTCTTGTCTATATTTTCGGAATTGAAATGATTAAGAAATACGCACATATATATATATGTAAATTCTATGGAATTTAAGCACCCGAACCGGAGAATAAAAACGCCAGCCTATGTTTACTGACAGTCAAAATAGAATAGATAAATAGATAAATAGAAAGATGGATAGAACTACAAGGCAGAAGCGAAGATTTTGAAGGAAATAGAAGAAAGAAATAGAAGAAAGGCAGAAGTGAAGATTTTAGAGGAGATACGGAAGAAGAATCGGCAGTTTAGAGCTTTGAAAATCGATTCTTGATCTTCCTCAATCGATCGTCTGATTTCCAAAATTATACTTCATTATATATATATAATAGGAGAAAATAATATAATAGGAAATATATATATATAATATAATAGGATATAATAGGAATATAATAGAAAAATAGGAGAAAATGCATCGGACCAAACTTCAAAAACAAGCGAGCTATTCAGGTGACCCGTTTAAAATGCCCCACCCTGTATACAGAGCGCGGCCGAATAACACGTACAAGCGGCCACGAGGCGATTCCCTATGAAGAAACAAGAACGAAACAAGGAATACGATTTGTTCACTTAAGCTTTAGTTTTGGAGAAAATCGTGTCTGAAAATTCATCAAGTATACTCGAACGTGGCCAGTTCCGTGCGCGCCAGTTTGAAAAGTCAACGAACGATAAAAAGAGTCGACGTAAAATAATTTCATTTCTTCTTCGAACACCGTATTTACGTTCCAAAAGGGTCTTGTCATACGTATAATTAACAGTCAGTGTAAAGAATACAATTTGCTCGTTTAAGCTTTAGTTTTGGAGAAAATCGTGTCCGAAAATTCATCAAGTATACTCGAACGTGGCCAGTTCCGTGCGCGTCAGTTTAAAAAGTCAACGAACGATAAAAAGAATCGAAATAAAAAAAAAATTTCCTTTGTTCTTCGAAGATTCAATTTACATTCCAAAAGGTTCTTGTCATGCGTATAATTAACAGTTAATGTAAAAGAAATTCATCAGAATCGCTTGCCTTTGTCGCTGTTACACGAGAATGTACTCTTAATCGTTCAGAAAAATCTGATAACGAAAGTGGATCACCGATGATGATCGTGACTGTCGGAGCGTTTAACAATCGGAAGAATCTTGGACGAATGTAAAAATAGAGCGCGCTAAGTTGGCTCGTGCAATCTGGTTCGCGATTCGCACGCGAACGATTCGCAGCACGTGACGCGTGTGTCGCATAAGAGACGAACGCACGTCGATCAAAGCTCGCGATAGAACGGGCCCTTATTCAATGATCGTTCCATTTTCGTATCGTCATTGAAACGTGACCGGCAGTCCCGATCGCGGATAATCGATATTCGTCTGCGTGGTTGACTCACAGCACGATAACGTTCCACCGCAAGTAAGTATAATGATCATGCGCGACAGGGATGACGAGTTTCGTCGGTGCAATTGCACGCTGCAGCGAAACTTCGTGAAACCAAGACGACACCGACGCAAACTTTTTCCGTGTCGTGCTCGTTTCGTTTTCTTTTTTTTATTCTTTTCGAATCGAGGCTCGATGGAGTAGCCAACTTTTCGCAGCTAATTGCCGCAATTACACAGACAGAAACTCGGTTTCCGTTTAAACTCTCGTTTGCTTTCTCGCGTAGTTAGTTTATTTGCTGGTCGTCGTGCAATTTTCCCGTTTCTTCGATTCTCGTTTTGGGGAGTCTACGAGCATCTTCGAATTTAGATTTTCATTTCTTTAGATTTTCATTTATTTAGGTTTTGTTGGTCGGCGCGCGAATGATTTAATTTCACGCGCCGTGACGTTTGTAAGAGTGCGATGGAAAAGTTTACCGATACAAGGCGAACCTGCGAAACCAACGCGTTTTCAGTCGGTGCGCTCCTTCTCGCGACGATTTCATACTGGAGTTTAATTATTCCACTTGTTTGTGGAATATCGCGGTTCTTATTGTTTTCATGGAGCTGTTATTTGTAAGGTTTAATGAAACACCGTGAGAATAATTCCTCAGACCTCTTACACAATTCAACTAATATTGTTAGTGAAATCTTACAAGTCACAAATACGTATTAATGTACATACGCGAGTATAGAAATTTACCGGTTCATATTAATAATTTTTTGTGCGCAGTAGCAGCTACTTTAAAGCTGTACGAGAGAAATCGTGCAAATATTGCTCGATCGATCGGTCAGGATCGCGATACGTTCAATTAGCAAATGATATTGGTAAATTATTTCTTCAAGGAAAAAACATCACCGTTCGTTCAAACAAAATCTGATTAAATTTTTAATCCAAGGAAAATGTGATCAAGTTTCAACTTTAATGGAAAGATCCGCGTGCTTGCAGACGTTGCGATACGTCGTTACACCCACGCGTAAAGTCTTCAGAATCATCTTTGTCATCAAAAGTGTATAAGATATTCTCATGCACCCTTCTATCTACCAGATTGTCCGCAAAGTTTCTTTCGTTTTGTAAGGAAATAACAGATGCATCGCATTTGTCGTTTTATGTTATTTTATCGTTTGTTAATGTTCAGTCGTTTTCAATTCGCGCAGAATTCAGAAACGGTTGCTGGATCCTACGAATTCAACGCTTTCATCCAATTTTGCTATCTTATCTCAACGATATGTAGCGACATCGACGAAGATAATAATTGATATTATTTAGCATAAATAGAAGAGCAATAATTGAGAACGATTCAGCGGCGGATTTCGCGCGTGGAAAAGTCAGAAAGAAGTTCGTACGAACGTGCAGACTGCTTCGCTTTGTTTTTCAATTTATAGCGAGCTTCACGTTGCGACAATTCTGTCGACAGATGCAAATAGTCGAACCAACGAATTCGCATAGCTATCCATCAGGTTGTCCGCAAAGTTTCTTTCGTTTTGTAAGGAAATAACAGATGCATCGCATTTGTCGTTTTATATTATTTTATCGTTTGTTAATGTTCAGTCGTTTTCGTGTGCAGAATTCAGAAACGGTCGCTGGATTCTACGAATTCAACGCTTTCATCCAATTTTGCTATCTTCTGTCAACGATATGTAGCGATATCGATGAAGATAATAATTAATATTATTTAAAAAAAAATTCTATCGACAAATGCAAATAGTCGAATCAACGAATTCGCGTAGCTATCTATCAGATTGTCCGCAAAGTTTCTTTCGTTTTGTAAGGAAATAACAGATGCATCGCATTTGTCGTTTTATATTATTTTATCGTTTGTTAATGTTCAGTCGTTTTCGCGCGCAGAATTCAGAAACGGTTGCTAGATTCTACGAATTCAACGCTTTCATCCAATTTTGCTATCTCATCTCAACGATATGTAGCGATATCGATGAAGATAATAATTAATATTATTTAAAAAAAAATTCTATCGACAAATGCAAATAGTCGAATCAACGAATTCGCGTAGCTATCTATCAGATTGTCCGCAAAGATTCTTTCGTTTTGTAAGGAAATAACAGATGCATCGCATTTGTCGTTTTATGTTATTTTATCGTTTGTTAATGTTCAGTCGTTTTCGCGCGCAGAATTCAGAAACGGTCGCTGGATTCTACGAATTCAACGCTTTCATCCAATTTTGCTATCTTCTGTCAACGATATGTAGCGATATCGATGAAGATAATAATTAATATTATTTAAAAAAAAATTCTATCGACAAATGCAAATAGTCGAATCAACGAATTCGCGTAGCTATCTATCAGATTGTCCGCAAAGATTCTTTCGTTTTGTAAGGAAATAATAGATGCATTGCATTTGTCGTTTTATATCATTTTATCGAATTACGTGTGATCAGATTAGCTTTCACGTTTGTGTAAAGATGCATCGTCGTAAAAGACGCGTCTGCGAAAGAGAGACACTTGTCCGACAACCTAATATTTAGCTTGTTTCTGGATAGAAATGACGCTTGTAGCACTTTTTCTCAACACCATCGATTATACGTGGTGGCATACTTAAAACTCCGTAGAGCGAGGAAAATTGATCGATTGTTAGAAACATCGTGTTGCGAAATCATCAGCTACGTGCAGAAAACGTAACGTTATTTTTACCCGAGACATTTCACGCGTGTCAGCTAATTGCAGTTTCAAGACGCGAAGAAATGAAAATACAGAGGACATGGTATGCACGAAACACGCTCGCGCACAGATATAATAATTTAGATTTCGAGCGTCGGACGACAGTCGAGCCACGTACGAATAAAATCTCTAATATTATACCTGGCGTAGCAACAAATGGACGAGAAAACTCGTGGGATCGTGGGTCACGTTGAAAAACGAGAATGCTAGAAATTATCGCGTTGGTGGCGTCGCTCGGAACATCGGAATATCGTTCTAATCTCTATTCTTGGTATACGCCTCCCACGTAGCCGAGCAAAAATGTAACTTCTAGAATAACCGATCGAAAATATTTTTCTCGCGCTCCTCCGCCATCCCGATTATCTTTGTCCCCGCGTTATCGCGTTTTGCGAATAGAAAGCGCCGATAAAGTTTTACTAACTTGGCGACGATGATGGTACTTGATAACGCTGTCTGTTTCGATAATAGATACGTTACACGACGAGCGCGCAACGTTATGGAAAACGTAGACGGGAAAAAATGAAACACCGAAGGAGGATGTCGATAATTATCGTGTGTGAAATTTAAATGGATATTATTTGATGGGCCACTTTACCGCATACGTGCGCGAAGACGACAGCGGAAAGACGTAATAAGTATTATTAGGTTTCTTTGCGAGAAGTTTCTTTCGTTTTATAAGGAAACAATGGATGCACAATATTTTCTGTTTTATTATTTTCTTCTATTACTAGTTCCATTAATTGTTTTGTCAATTGTTCTATCACTTAAAACGGGTCAGAAGTAATTCAATAAAATAATATAAAGCAAAAAAGGCTTGCGCATCTATTATTTCCTTATGAAACGAAAGAAGCTTGTGAAACTAAACCTACACTTGTGTACTTATCGACCGCTCGCGATAGGCAGCACAGACTAGAAATTTTTCTTAGAAAAAAAAAGCAAACTAGAAACAAACACCGAAGGATATTTTATGAAAAGTCACAGATTAGCAAGCGATTGGATAAGGTTTGAATATGGTCAAATTTGTGTAGAAATCTGAAAACGATCAATTTGACCGCTGCGGTAGGTTCAGCGTTAATCGTGTAATTTCAATGTCGTTTTATGGTTAAATAGGAGAACTGTGAGGAAAATTGGAGATTAGAGTCACAGGTGCAAAGTGCAACGAGTATACCTTTGTCGATCTCTTTGTCGTTCGATTAAAAGGGAATTGTTGAGAATTGTGGATCGTAATCGTCGAAATAACAATTTAGAAACACTTTCTTATTTCGTATTGATAATAATGACACAGTTTACTCTTTATTTTCTATGTGATGTACAAGATGTTCGTAGATACAATTGGATACATTCTTCTAGCTTC
>JACXIV010000002.1:1982405-2019413 GCA_014737475.1 Bombus confusus | reverse complement strand
TCATCTATTACGAAATGTAATATATTTATAATATCTATATATAATATATATATATTATAAAAAGAAAGACAATTAGAGTTTGCTTCCCCAACAGCAGTGTCGCGAAAGGCTATACCACACGCTTAACATTTCGGCTCGTATTGTCACTGTTCTCGAACGTCAAAGACACTTGAATTTCTGTTGAAGTATTATTTATTCATGAAATATCATTTTGAAATTGTCATCTATTACGAAATGTAATATATTTATAATATCTATATATATATATATATTATTTATAATATCTATATATATATATATATTATTTATAATATCTATATATAATATATATTATTATAAAAAGAAAGACAATTAGAGTTTGCTTCCCTAATAGCAGTGTCGCGTAAGACTGTATCACACGCTTAACATTTCGCCTCGTATTGTCACTGTTCTCGAACGTCAAAGACACTTGAATTTCTGTTGAAGCATTATTTATTCATGAAATATCATTTTGAAACTGTCATCTGTTACGAAATGTAATATATTTATAATATCTATATCTATATATATATATATATATATATTATTTATAATATCTATATATAATATGTATTATTATAAAAAGAAAGACAATTAGAGTTTGCTTCCCTAATAGCAGTGTCGCGTAAGACTGTATCACACGCTTAACATTTCGCCTCGTATTGTCACTGTTCTCGAACGTCAAAGACACTTGAATTTCTGTTGAAGCATTATTTACTCATGAAATATCATTTTGAAACTGTCATCTGTTACGAAATGTAATATATTTATAGTATCTATAAAAGCAAAGACAATTAAAGTTTTCTTCCCCAACAGCAGTGTCGCGTAAGACTGTATCACACGCGTAACATTTCGCCTCGTATTGTCACTGTTCTCGAGCGTCAGGCTGCTTTGTTTACACGCTTTCACGCTGACCGCCTGGGCCCGAGTTTCGTCGAGCTAAATGGCACGGGACGGGGTTAAACGTTATCAGATCGCTTGCTGATCTATGGCTTTTCATAAAATATGCATACAATGTACAGGGTGGTTGGTAACTGGTGGTACAAGCGGAAAGGGGGCGATTCTACGCGAAAAAGGAAGTCGAAAATATGGAATAAAAAAAATAAGAATAAAAAAATATAGAATAAAAAAGTCGGATAGTAAGTTAATAGGTAGGAAAACAATTCGATCACATTGCAAGTGTTTATCGACGTAACGTCGATCGAGACAACGATCTACAGCGAGATCCGTTAAAACGAGACGCGATAAAGTGCACGCGTACCGAGCGAAAATTCAATGTCGATTTTCTCGAAAACAAAGCCTCGAACGACAAATTTTTATTCTATATTTTCCACTTCTTTTTTCGCCTAGAATCGCCCCCTTTCCGCTTGTACCACCAGTTACCAACCACCCTGTATACAATACACATCCTTCGGTATTTATTTCTAGTTTGCTTCTTTTCTAAGAAAAGTTTCTAGTCTGCGCTGTCTATCGCGAGCGGTCAATAAGTACACAAGAAGTGTCGGTAGGTTTAGTGTTAAAACTTACCCCGTTTGGAGGTTTGAACCGCAAGGAATCTATACACAGAGTGTCGTACTTTTGAGAATATCAGAAAATATTTCAGGAACAAGTTGAACGTTTCCGAGAAAACAGTGCAGCTTAAATGGGATCGTATACTTTTTAAGACACTGCTCGGTGCAGCTGGACACCGGCAGGAAAAATTAAAATTAAAATATCAACCGATAAGGTGTTACTTCAACTTTAATGTGCGAGATTTAACGCATGAAGGACAAGGATAGTGGCGAAGCGGCGGTATTCTTATGTTTACGTTGTCTTTGCGTTACACTCACAGCTACGACCTATATTCTTCAAAACTATATTCAAATTCATTCATAGTTCGTGTTCATTCACCGAGACGCTCGATTGCTGCTTCAACCAATTTTCATTTTCATATCGTTAGATTCCTGTCGTCATCGTTGTTGTTCGATCGACTATTCTCGTTGGAGCATGCTGTCTGGTTGCGGATTTTTCCACCAGGTTTGCACCAAGGTGGAACACACGGCTGTTTATTCGTCGTTTCTCTATAGATAATTACGCGTAGGTTTAACATATTTATACCGAGTATGCAGAATTTGAATTTCAGCGAAGAAGAGTCGAACAATCGCGTATCACGCGGGATTGGTAAATGTTTTAATATTCATGACCGCTATACATCGATCCATCTGAACTGCGTCTAAACACGTAGCTGTTTCGACGTTCGAAGGTTGATCTTACGTACACGTGTAACGATTTAAGTATCACGGCAGGTACTGTCTGCCTTCGACGATGCAAAGTAACAAGCAACGACGGTGAAGTTTCGTTAGGTAAAGTTCTATAGACAGTTTTTTTTATTATTTTTTTTTATTTTTTTTTTTTTTTTTTTTTTTTTTTTTTTTTTTTACAATCGGCACGCTCTAGTCTTCTCTTGTAAAATAGCAGTTTTACGTAGTAAAACGGTGTTTATGCTTCTACAGAGAAAAATTCCAATTCGCTGGAGCGCGTGATTTCCATTGAAAGAATTAGAAATTAATAATTACCACGGACTACTTGATACCGCTGCAATGATAGATATAGCGATAAAGTACGAGAACAGCACGGCGATAAATAAAATAAGATTGTACGTAGCTTTTGAATCACGCGACGCCAGAGAAGGTTAACGAACTGCTCGAGTATAATATTTTAGATATCCGGCTTGTAATAAGAGGCTCATGTAGGTCGCCATGTATTATCGAATAAATTATCGAAGATCCTCTGCAAATTGCTACGTGTCACTCGTTTAGTATAGTTTATTTATTATATTGGTATTAACCTAGTTTGTACGAGTGGAACGAACCCGCCGTATGTAAGTGTAATTAGCTTCCTTGTTAATTAATTAGCGCTATTAGCGGCTGGTATCGTCTCCCTTGAGACGCGTTTCAGCCCTTGAACTGCGTGGTCCCAGAAAGAAAGTCGAATCGTCGATTATATACCGTCTACCATAAGCTTTTAAATGTCTTACAATTAATTATCGTGTGTCTTGGGTATTTTCGTCGTATACAGGGTGGGGCATTTTAAACGGGTCAGCTGAATAACTCGCTCGTTTTTGAAGATGGGAGAAAACGCATTGGACCAAATTGTTACTTGGTATCGGGGGGCTGATAATCTGCTATTGGCAATTTTTCTGTAGCTGCAGGCGTCGAGGAGATACGAAGGTCGACTCTGTTTCTTTAAATGGAACGGTATATTTTGTTACTTACATTCTGACAGAGTGTCTCAAGGCGAATAGAATGACCTGTTACGAAGGTGATTCAAGATCACCCAAAGTCAACCGCAGTAGAAAATAAATCGTCTCGGAGTACTGCTATCTTCTCTTCTATCTTCAAAAACAAGCGAGTTATTCAGCTGACCTGTTTAAGATGCCCCACCCTGTATATGTAATGCTATTATTAATATTTGTTTCTTATAAGAAGTCAAAGATATATATAATATATATATATATATACACTAGCGGCCAAAAGTTTGGGTACACCTGCTATATTTGTATTCCACGCGCAAATACAAACTGTGCGGCTTAATGTTTCATCGTTTTTTAATACTTGTGCATCCTTTGTACAATTTTACTGTTATAAAAATACACAGCTTTTTTTTAACTGCAAATTATAAGCTCCTATAGTACCTAATACTGTTTATGATATCACATTTCTATGACTGAGCCGTTCAGCTTTGCCGTTGTTTGTTAGAGAAAAGTTAGAACAGTTAGTTTCAAGAATGCGAAAACTGTGTAAAATATTAATAAAGAAAAGAGGTGGTTACTTCGATGAACGGGACGTGTAGCAATATATAACGTCTCTTTATTAATATTTTAAAAAGATATTTCGACTATTATAACATACGTTGATCATTTTGATATCTGTGTATGTAAACAAAGAGAAATAAAGCATTTACGTCATACTAGTACAAAAAAATTAAGAACATTTCGCAAATTAGTGTGTGTACCCAAACTTTTGGTCGCTAGTGTGTGTATATATATATATATATTTCCAAATGCCCCACCCTGTATATGTAATGCTATCATTAATATTTATTTCCTATAAGAAATCAAAGTTATATATATATATATATATATATATATATTTCCAAATGCCTCACCCTGTATATGTAATGCTGTTTTTAATATTTACTTCCTATAAGAAATTAAATATATATATATATATTATAATATAATTTATTATAATATATATTATTATATTATAATTATAATTTATTATATTACAATTTATTATAATATATATATTATAATATATATACATATATTTCTGTATTCGATACCAGAAACGCAAGAAATCTCGAGGAGATAATCATTTCCTCGACTGCTCATTTTGAACTCATTTACGTTGTTTCACCGCATTGGCAAAACAGTTAGAACGCGAGCCCTGCTCTCCAGGGTTGATAAATCATTCTGCTCGCGTGGAACTAGGCCGATGGTCGATGGCCCGTAAATTTACAATCCACCGAAAATGGTCGAAAACACACCACGTCACCTTCTTACGCAGTTCGACACGCGTTAGCGAAATTGTACAAGCTACAAATTCCAAGTGACGCGACAAACAAATTCCGTCGTTGACGATCGCCTCTCGTAGAAACAAACGGTTGCAAGTGAACTTTGTGAATTGTACAGTCGGTTAATCGCCAAGAATCTGCTCCTGCAACTTCACCAATAATATTATTACCTAGTAATATTATCGTTATCCAAAGAATCGTGGATGATTGGATCGCCTAACTTTGCCCCGCAGGTACGTACCTGCAACCTTAATCTTTCCACGCTTCGCCTAATCTTCACTCGTTAAAATCTATTAGCCTCGACCAGTAATCTACCAAACTCGACGATTAGTTTCAGTCGTTAGCGAACAAGTATACAGGTAGCTGGAATCATGTCGCATCGATGACTGTAATCGCTCGGTCGATGCCGGGAATAACGAACGAGACGCCCCTCGAGATCAACGGTTAATTGAAACTCATCGCTTATGCAAAGTGGCGAACGTAGGGGATGATATGACACGAAGCAAGATCGTTTGGCGTTATTTTTAGATCGGATGACGACCTCTGTCGGATCCTAAACCGTGAAAAAGCTGATTATAACGAGACGCCAGCTTGCTTCGCTCGATCGCACTTGTCTGCGAGACTCGCACGAAACGAAGAGCAACGAGCGTCGTTACGAACGATCGCGATAATTCGTATTGTATAATTTGTATCAGGCTGTCCGAAAAATTTCTTTCGTTTCGTAAGGAAATAACGGATGCGCGACATTTTGTGTCTCATGTTGTTTTTTTTTTTTTTTTATCTTATTATCTTCTTATTCTTTGTGTTATTGTTCTATTGGAACAAAACGCATGATTTGGGAAAATAACGTAAAGACTAACGAAAATACTACGAGGAAACGAAGAATCTTTTGGGACAATCTAATACGAGCTTGCGAGAAATCGTACCGGTTGATCGACCAAATTGCACGAAATTATTTTTAATTGCACGAAGTTATTTTTCTGCTATTTTCCGTTGCTCTGAGAATCTTGGCATCGGCTGATGCAAAGATTATTGAACCGCATCTTTTCCACCGGACCAATTCGACATCGATCGGCAAGTCGAACGAGACGAAAGCAAATGATTCGTCGATTGTTATTTCTTCCTTGTTTTCTGTTACTCTAAAAAATATCGCTGTCGGAAGATTCAAGGATTATCAGCAATTCTGCAACACAAATGATGTCCATATATAGAATTTGTTTTGCTCTTCTAGGCTCTCGAAAAGTGGAAAAAGTATTATCGGATACTTGTAGATCAACAGATATTGATAGATACGATAAATAGCTGTTCTTCGTAGCGTAGCTACTCGTCGAGGTAACCGTTTGGAGAAACATTTGGAGGAAAGAAATTTTAGAGCGAGAGTTGGCGCAATTATATCCTAATTATATTATTCACAATTATATTCCAACAGTTATTCGATATGTTTCCACGTCGTCGAGATTGTTCAAACCTCGGAATTATCGAAACGAACAAAAAAAAAAAAAAAAAAAAAGAGTATTTCAGCGTACAGCGTCGGATGTTCGTTTGCAGAAACAATGCGAGCTCGTCATGCTCTTTCCGCAGAAACTGCTTTTTCTCCCAGACGAACATTCTCATTATCCGCAATTACGATATCGCAAATTTTCCAGATTTCTCCATCAATTATCTTATCGTTCGATTCATCCGCTTTCCAAACGGGTACGCGTATGCCTCTGGCTGAAGAAAGTGGTAAAAGCAGTGGTAATTAAGGCAGGCTATTGCAGACGCGGGATTATGAATCATTCGATCGATCGTCATCGCGGCAACGAAGATCGCACCTTTGCCACGCCAAACACAGACGTAAAACGACAATGTGAGTGATAAGCGTTATCGCGCTTCCTACTTATCCGCCGTGTTTTCCTCGCGTAATCAGAGCCAACCAGCCAGGCGAAATCCCAGTCTTATCGTTCATTTCGAATTGGCCTTTGTCTCTGTTCGGTTGAAAGAGCCAAGTACCAACAGCTTGAGAAGACAGTTAGTTTTATGAGGACTCGGGTCTGCACGCCCTTGCGCCAACCTTCCACGGTAAGAGAAATATCTTGCGTTGAGCAGCAGCTACGTACCACATTCCAGCATACTGTACGGGGTAATCTCGCAGCGTTAATTGCTTATCAAACTAGTTTTTCGACTTTCCGTCTCGCTGATCCAGCTTCGAGTTAGGTCCTCGAATGCTCGTGCTCGCCACCAGCCTCTTCAAGGATAAACGCCAACTCGATCGTTGTCCGAAGACAGGGCGCGTACAACGTGTCGTTTATTCGCCATTTTCTCTCTTTCTTCTCCACTTTCTGCGTCGTTAATTTACCGCGAAACCGGCCGATTGTATCTGGATAGTTATCGCCAGAGCTCGGTAAATCGTAAATCTCTTTATTATCGTCGATTACGGATCTACAAGGATCGGTAAAAGTTGCTCCTCTCAGCGGAACGTTCGCAAGATTCGCTTCTGGCGTGGTGTTCGTTAACGCGCGACTGTCGATCCACGCTACCGCGAGTATTCCCCGGTATCTCGACACTTCCAAATTTTTCCGTTTAAATGTATAAACAGGCGAATATAGGGATGCACCGTATCATCGAGGAATCGTTCTTCAGCGGCGGATTTCGAGCGTGAAAATCAGAAAAGTCAGAAAGAAGTTCGTACGGACGTGCAGACTGCTTCGCTTTGTTTTTCAATTTATAGCGAGCTTCACGTTGCGACAATTCTGTCGACAGATGCAAATAGTCGAATCGACGAATTCGTATAGCTATTACGTTAATTAAATTTTAATTTAAATTTACTTTTTTTTTACTTAAATTTTTAATCCAAGGAAAATGTGATCAAGTTTCAACTTTAATGGAAAGATCCGCGTGCTTGCAGACGTTGCGATACGTCGTTACACCCACGCGTAAAGTCTTCAGAATCATCAAAGTCATCAAAAGTGTATAAGATATTCTCATGCACCCTTCTATCTATCAGATTGTCCGCAAAGTTTCTTTCGTTTTATAAGGAAATAACAGATGCATCGCATTTGTCGTTTTATGTTATTTTATCGTTTGTTAATGTTCACTCGGTTTCAATTCGCGCAGAATTAAGAAACGGTTGCTGGATTCTACGAATTCAACGCTTTCATCCAATGTTGCTATCTCATCTCAACGATATGTAGCGATATCGATGAAGATAATAATTCATATTATTTAGCATAGATAGAAGAGCAATAATTGAGAACGATTCAGCGGCGGATTTCGCGCGTGGAANAAGTCAGAAAGAAGTTCGTGCGAACGTGCAGACTGCTTCGCTTTGTTTTTCAATTTATAACGAGCTTCACGTTGCGACAATTCTGTCGACAGATGCAAATAGTCGAATCAACGAATTCGCATAGCTATCTATCAGGTTGTCCGCAAAGATTCTTTCGTTTTGTAAGGAAATAAAAGATGCATCGCATTTGTCGTTTTATATTATTTTATCGTTTGTTAATGTTCAGTCGTTTTCGCGTGCAGAATTCAGAAACGGTCGCTGGATTCTACGAATTCAACGCTTTCATCCAATTTTGCTATCTTCTCTCAACGATATGTAGCGATATCGATGAAGATAATAATTAATATTATTTAAAAAGAAAATTCTATCGTCAAATGCAAATAGTCGAATCAACGAATTTACGTAGCTATCTATCAGGTTGTCTGCAAAGATTCTTTCGTTTTGTAAGGAAATAAAAGATGCATCGCATTTGTCGGTTTATATTATTTTATTTTTGTTTGTATAAAGATGCGTCGTCGTAAAAGACGCGTCTGCGAAAGAAAGACACTTGTCCGACAACCTAATACGTACGTTTCCTGTTTTAATGGGAATTTTAGCAGAACGTTCGATCTTCCGAATCGTGGCAAAACATAGAGAAACCAACGCGAAATAACACTAGAGAAAATAACACGTAAATGCCAATCTCTTTATCAAATTGTACCAATTGTCTCGACGCTTACGCGCTGGTTACGTGGAATTTAGTGGAAGTTCGATCCTACGAATATAGAATTGGTATTTCTATTTCTGCCGTTGCATAAATTAAGGGTAGGTTCGCGTGATCGGGTGATTCGATGATTGAGCAGTTCGATCGATCAAAACTCTGGCCCCTAGTTCGTCTGATTTGCATTTATACCACGATAACTCGTTTCCTTCCTTCTATCTCGTGTTTTCGTGTGGAAAGAAGGCAGTAGTCGGTGAATTTGAAACGAGTTCGTTGAAACCTTGTGACTCACTTTACCAACGAAAAACAGCTACCATGTTACGGGCAAAGTCGTTGAATTTTTCATAAATCGTCCAACGAAAACAATACGATAACAAATTTACTATTATTATTTTAGGAACAAATAAAAATGAAAAATATACCATCGGCAGGAAATTACTGGAAGATCGTAACGAGTGGAGAAATCGCGGTCGCGTTGGCAAGTAGCGACGATAGGCTAATTAGCCCAAAAGATTGACAATATTCCAGTTGTCTCATTGTGTTAACCGGCAACATTCGCATCTGTGAATAAGAGGGCACATGGAAACAAGTAGAATAGTTTCTGAGAATGCGTTCCCATTCAGAGAACGTACAAATCATAGCGAGCTCTGTTCTGTACCACTTACTGGATCTAACAACTGGATTGAATCGTGATTTACATGCCAGGTACATGAAATAATCGCGATATTGCAGCACTCGTCGTATAAGAAACTTTCTGTTCACACGAAAGTTTCTGAATTCTTTTCCTCCATCCATTTCTTCATATCTGTTTCATCCTCGTTTCTCACTCGGTTTCGCCTTTCTGAGTATCCTTCTGTTCTAGTGCGAAATAAAATTCCCGAGAAAACAGCGTTGGCAATGACAAATTTTGTACAGATCGGAAACGATCAATTAACGCAAAATTAAGAAAAGAAGTTGCATTCTGACCGACCCCTCGGGAACCCGCGTCAGCGTCATTTTTCTTTTCTTCTAGTTAGTTCGACGTAGCTCGATTCGCAGAATTTTCTTGGGCGTGAAAATTTCCCTCTCTCGACAATTAAACACTTCGCCATCCGCACCTTTTTCTTCGAGATGTTTTGCTGATTGGCACCGGCGAGAGTTTTTGAGATTTTCGGCAGATTCTCGAGAGATCATAAATTGTCAAAAAGTCCATCAAGATCATCTTCTTCTTCTTCATTTGATCCCATCTTAATTCGTCCATATCATTTGCTAAACCCGTAGGCATTTCGCAATATCCTTCGTGCACTTCATAAGTGGATCGAAGATGAGCTGGATATTCCCTTCCATTTTCGGTTTCCGATCCCCAAGAAGAAAAGTTCGCGTTTCGTGTCCCGGAACTACCTGCAGACCCGTCGTTAAGACTAAGCCAGGTAGTCCCTGCCTTAGACACAGAGGTGGTTTCGTTAATTGCGATATATATTGAACGTGGACACCTGTTCGACCACTAGCGAGAATGTAGCCGTCGCTGTGACCCTCTGGTGTTGTCGACGATCGGCAGCCGTTCGACTTAACGCTTGCCGGTCGTAAGTCACCTGTCACGTGCCAACAGTACTCTATCGTTGCGGTCGCACGTCACGTGAGAGGTGACAACGAGCGAACCTGCAAAATTCACGTTGCAGATCGTTTCAAAAAATATCATGCCTTAGAAACTTATAGATAATTATTCGAAACTCGTGTGTTTGTAATGCACCTCGAAGAAATAAATAATTTCTAAGAAAAATGTTACTCTTCTAATACCGAAGATTTCTCGCGTTTTTAACCGAAACCAGTTACAACCTAGTGAGAATCGCGTATGAAAAGCTAGCGATCGATAAGAGTTCAGTTCAATCATCGCACCGCAATTTTCAATTAAACGTGTCAATTTATCACCGTTTTATCGGGGTTTTTATTTTCACGAGCTTCTCATTCCCATAGCGAAACGATACTGACCTTTCCAATCGACTTTGCGAGTGATTCAAAAAAAGACACTAGTACTTTCTAGTTTGTCGATTATATTTAGAAAAATATCAAGGGCGTAGAAAACTTTCTACTTCGTCGCCGTATATTCGCGAAGCCTGCGAACCTTAAACCAAATACCTCAGCAGGTAATGGCAAGCGTATCATTTGCCTGAAAACTTGCTGGGAAAGACGGTTGCGAGATAAAACTAACATACACGTAAAACACATTTCCGTATCGGCTTGTTTGATAAACTTCTACACTCTAAACTCTTCTAATAGCCGATATGAAATTGTGCTGCGCGTCGAGCGAAATTTCAAGAGAATTACTTGTCATAAACTTCTATCGAGCTGAGAATTCAAAAGAAATATCCGCAAGAGGCTGTTCAACTTCGTCTGCTCGGTCTGCTCGTCGAACTTCGTCCGCTCCAATTTTTAGGAAACTTTCTCAGCGGCGAAAGATCGAACATCTTGGAAGTTCGAAGTTTGTAAAAGCTAAGAAGACGAGAAATAGGAAGCTGTCGAGAGAAGCACGTTTCTTTCAAGTTTTGGTGTCAGATGTTCGAAGAATCGAATATTTTCCACGAATATAAGTAATTTCAGTTACGAACGAAGTACGTACGTAGATATTAGGTTGTCGGAAAAGTTTCTTTGCTTTTCTAAGGAAATAACAGATGCGCAATATTTTTTCTTTTATATCATTTCGTTGAATTATTTTGTTCCAATGGAACAAATTACGCGTGATCCATTCTGTTCTACAATTCGATAAAATAATGTAAAACAAAGACTGTCGTGCATCTAATATTTCCCTATTGAACGAAAGAATTTATTTCAAAAAGTATTATTTCATCGAAGAATTTCATTCGTTTCAAGAATATCATTTCGTTGAATTATTCTGTTCCAATGCAACAAATTACGCGTGATCCATTTTGTTCTGCAATTTGATAAAATAATATAAAACAAAGATTGTCGTGCATCTAATATTTCCCTATTGAACGAAAGAATTTATTTCAAAAAATATTATTTCATCGAAGAATTTCATTCGTTTCAAGAATATCATTTCGTTGAATTATTTTGTTCCAACAGAACAAATCACGCGTGATCCATTTTGTTNCTGCAATTCGATAAAATAATATAAAACAAAGATTGTCGTGCATCTAATATTTCCCTATTGAACGAAAGAATTTATTTCAAAAAATATTATTTCATCGAAGAATTTCATTCGTTTCAAGAATATCATTTCGTTGAATTATTCTGTTCCAATGCAACAAATTACGCGTGATCCATTCTGTTCTACAATTCGATAAAATAATGTAAAACAAAGACTGTCGTGCATGTAATATTTCCTCATTGAACGAAAGAAACTTTTCGGACAATCTAATAGACGCATTCTTTCGTATCATACTTGTTTCTACCGGTGAAGGTTGAAAAGTTCTAATGTTTGTTAGAATGTTTTAAAATATAGTAGTACGCTGTTAAAAATAAACGTGAACTCAGCGGAGATGGGTGAACGCGGAGGATCGGTGTTAATCGTCGGAAGATTAATTCTTCCGCCGTGAAGAACATTATCCATCGTATCGAATGTCTCCCCTCGAATTGAGTTTTAACCCTATTTTCGTTTCTTGGCAGCCGCGGCGCCATCCAAGGAACGTTTTATTCTCGTCCGATTGCTTATTATATCATCGCGGTGGACGATTTCGATTTACTAGTGATAATTCTAACTCTGACGGGATATTCGTTTTCTGCGTGTTAGTAAAAATGATAATAATATGTTGGAACAGGTAACCGAAAGGAATCCAACTTTCTCCGCTCTTCTTATAACGTAACTCGTCATTTGCTGGCAAGATAAATGTCACATTAGGCTACTCAGTAATTATATCGATGTCTTCCGACGACATATTTATTAATGTTTCCGCATAAATATAATATAATGTAAGTATTAAATGTGAATATAAATCATCCGTACGAAATGTTAAATATAGAAGAAACTTACGATCTTCGCATTCTGCTGTCGCGGTATTGGAGAATTCCTTCTAAAATATTTAATATAAAGTAAATACGATGTAAAATAATGTATTAGGTTGTCCGAAAAGTTTCTTTCGTTTCATAAGGAAATAACAGATGCACAACCCCTTTTTGTTTGATATTATTTTATCGAATTTTCTACGATCCATTTTCTTCCACTTCTATTGTTATGATCATACGTAATTATTAATTAAATAAAAGATAACAATCTAATACATATAAGTAGGTATAACAAAGGTGTTCCGCGTCATAAAATTTCACGCGTCAATGAAATTGCGTTATTATACCAATTTAAACAACATAGTCGACATATTATTACGATAAGTTTAAAGAGAACTCTTCAAATTCTGTTTAACATGCATCCGAATGATCTAATTCTAATAGAAGCTGCGTAATAATTTCTCTCGTAAGACGAATACGATATAAATAAGCATAGCGTAATGTATTCGACGAAGTATCGTTTGCGAATGAAATCTCTCCTGCTATTATACCAACTTCGTTGAACGTAGTCAGCGCACATATCGCTAGAACGAATTTCCGTTTGACGTGATCCTGCTACTCAAATATAAAACAAAGTTACCACTTTCAAACGCTCGCGATAGGAAAAAAAAGCAAACTAGAAACACATATCGAAGGATATATCGTATGCATATTTTATAAAAAGTCGTAGATTTCCAAGCGGTTTGATAACGTTCAAACATGGTCAAATTTGTGTAGAACTTTGCAAGCGGTCAATTTGACCGCTGCGGTAGGTTTAGTGTTAACATTCCACGGTACACGTTTCGTTTCAGATTTTCACGATGAAAAGACGTAGGTTAGCAAGCGATCTGCTAACGTTCAAACCTGGTCAAATTTGTGTAGAACTTTGCAAGCGATCAAATTGACCGCTGCGGTAGGTTTAGTGTTAACATTCCACGATACACGTTTCGTGTCATAATTTCACGATGAAAAGTCATAGTTTAGCAAGCGATCTGCTAACGTTCAAACATGGTCAAATTTGTGTAGAAGTTTTCAAGCGGTCAAATTGACCGCTGCGGTAGGTTTACTATTAACATTCCACGATACACGTTTCGTGTCATAATTTCACGATGAAAAGACGTAGATTAGCAAGCGATCTGCTAACGTTCAAACATGGTCAAATTTGTGTAGAAATTTTCAAGCGGTCAATTTGACCGCTGCGGTAGATTTAGTGTTAACATTCCACGATACACGTTTCGTTTCATAATTTCACAATGAAAAGTCGTAGATTAGCAAGCGACCTGGTAACGTTCAAACATGGTCAAATTTGTATAGAACTTTGCAAGCGGTCAATTTGACCGCTGCGGTAGATTTAGTGTTAACATTCCACGATACACGTTTCGTGTCATAATTTCACGATGAAAAGTCGTAGATTAGCAAGCGACCTGGTAACGTTCAAACATGGTCAAATTTGTATAGAACTTTGCAAGCGGTCAATTTGACCGCTGCGGTAGATTTAGTGTTAACATTCCACGGTACACGTTTCGTTTCATAATTTCACGATGAAAAGTCGTAGATTAGCAAGCGACCTGGTAACATTCAAACATGGTCAAATTTGTATAGAACTTTGCAAGCGGTCAATTTGACCGCTGCGGTAGATTTAGTGTTAACATTCCACGATACACGTTTCGTTTCATAATTTCACGATGAAAAGTCGTAGATTAGCAAGCGATCTGCTAACGTTCAAACATGGTCAAATTTGTGTAGAACTTTGCAAGCGGTCAATTTGACCGCTGCGGTAGATTTAGTGTTAACATTCCACGATACACGTTTCGTTTCATAATTTCACGATACATTTAGCGGGAGAATCAGTATATAATACGAATGAACAAACATCTCGTAGAATATCGTACGTCAGTGAAATAATTATCTCGTGTTACTACTCTGACATGAACAGATATCGTAGTATGGAAAACATAGTGAGAGCGTTGTTAGAACGAATTTGCATTTGCATCTGCAATGGCCCTCGGAATTTCGACAGCGTCCTTAAAACGTCATCGACGCCTGTTCTCCTCGCGCTTTCGGTATTGAACGAGCCTGAGAGATGGCACGAGGTCAGACCCCGGCTGCCACGTTTGCCCTAGTTCGTCGTCGATTTATCCAAACACTTTATTCAGTTTCTTTTTTTAACGCGCAACCAGTGACCTGTGCACGCGTACAACGCGTCTCACTCGTCAAGACGCGTTTTTTCGCGTTGTGCAACGCCAACGCTGTTCGAATTCGCTCGAGGATTCCACGCAGGCAAATAGATCGTCGCCTTTGCGTTGTCAGAGTCTCTGGCTGCGAAATCGCGTTCACGCAAATACACGTCGGTCGGCTGTAAAATTCGCAAACGCATTCTCCTAGCTGTTTCGTTTAGCGAAATAGCGACAAGGCACAGCAGTAGTTGCTATTTGCATTTTATCCTTCTCTAAAAATAGTAATTCATCCGAATCGTCATTGTGTACGTGATTCGCTGAATGAAGCAGCAAAACAGTAACTATCGGTAGTTTGTCGAGCTTTCCGATAGTCTCGTTCGAATTTTATCACCCAGTTTTATCATTCCGCTTTTCTTTCTCGCTATTCGCTATTAACCAATAGTATTCGTTTATTCTCAGTCTCGTACTATGTCACTCAATCGCTTTCTCACTTTTCTCAACGAATTTAGCGAAATAGTCGAATAACCTCGCTGTTGATATTTTTCTCGCGTCTAGAAATGGCGATTTGACCGGATCATTCGATCTGAGTGATATTTATCAGAGGTATTTTTCTCAACGAGACAGTTCTCATTGGTAAGTTTGCTTCTTCTTCTTACGAAATAACTCGTCCGAATAGTACCGCGGTATTGTTCCACTTTTTCGACGTATATATTTTCCTGCATGAATTAATCAGGTAAGAATATATATATATTTATTCTTCATCAGGTAAGAATATATATATATATATATATTCATTCTTACCTGATTAATTCATGCAGGAAAATACTATTTTTAAAATTTTTTAAATATTTTTTCTTTATCTTTATTCTACATATTTATTCTATATATTTATTATCCTATATATATATTTATAGAATATAGCAGGTATATGGAACGATTCATTTATTTCTACCACGTGAAACATAAACGTCGTTCTTGCGTAGAACACGTTAAGATTGATAGAACGTCGCGAAGATCTTCCTCGGCTTGCAAGATCCTATCCAGGACGTTTCAGTCAACGATACGCGCCTTTCGTTAAGATGAAATTTTAGAACCGTCGCGAATATCATTTTTCGTACTTAGCCTCTTGGCATGGAACGTCGCATCGTGCGTTTTCTACGCCAAGATGAGCAATAACGTGCCTCAACAAAGAAGAAATACCCATCGATCGTATTATTCTCACTTTACGGTTGAATAATTCTTTTTATAGTAGATATTTCACCGTACGATCGGAGAACATAAATATTTTACATAATGGAGATTTCGTAACGATATGAGATAAAATATAAGAATAAAACAAAGAGCATTTATTAATTAGTTCAGTTCAAAGTTCCGTATACGATGCACGCGCACAGACTACTTTGTTAAGAAAAAAAGTATGAAAAAGCAAAGCTTCAGATGTTATATCTCGTTCTCTTTGTAAACCAATTAGCGGCATCCACGCTGTCCTAGCGATCTGTCTTTCTGAAACTCATATCCTTGTTAGCTGTGCCTTTCTAATTCAAGCAAAATATTAATCGAAATGTTTTCAACGAAGCGCGTACTTGCGGCAAATGAATCATCGCAGATAATAAATATAACGTAGCTGGTAATTGTACAGTAATTAACGCAACAAAAGCGGAATACCATAAATAATGCAAGACAAATTTTCTAACGGAGAGCTGCTCCACAAAAGTGCAACGCGTCGGTGTGTGCACTTTCCTCCGTCCGTGAACGCACACGGAACGTGTGTGTATAAACGCGAATGTGTGCAGCTCGCCTTTGTGCGCACAGTTGCACACGTACGATCGTATACATCGTCGTTCGCGCGTGTATGGACACAGTCGATTTGTATTCGGAATACGCAAATTGTATTAATAATTGAATGTTACTATAATTATTATATTTTCATTCCCTTATCCTTTTTCCCTTCTCTTCTGCCTCTCTCTTTCTCCTTTCTTCCATAATTTGGTCTACTGTCATCCTTGCTACCTCTTCTCCTGCTTCCATCTCTGTTCCTCCATTACTCGCCTCTTCTATTTCCTTCTTTCTCTTTCTTGCCCTTTTCCCTTCTTGTTCATTTCCTCAGTTTCTCTCTCTTTCCTTCATGCACTCCTTTACTAGTTGCTTTTCTTAATGTTACTAAAATATACGAATTGACAGCGATATATATATATATATATCGAAATCATACGTATTAGGTTATCTGAAAAGTTTCTCGCGTTTCATAAGGAAATAACAGATGCACAAGCGTTTTTCGTTTGATATTATTTTATCGAACTTTCTACGATCCGTTTTCTTCCACTTCTATTGTTATCATCATGCGTAATTCGATAAAATAATATAAAATGATATAAAAATATCGTGCATCCATTATTTCCTTACGAAACGAAAGAAACTTTTCGGACAACCTAGTACCTGTCGTATGAAACTTAGATCATTCATCTGGAAGCTTCTCGATAGTAACATTGAAATTGGATATGCAATTTTAACGTGTCGCAGTGATCTAAAATTAATCTCTATTAGAGGACTTCTCAGACTTTTGCTCGACGCGACAAACTCTCTTCACGTAAATCACACCGATATTTCAATATTTCACGCATCCCACACCTTGGCAATCTATACTCTATCACGTTGAAAGTACCTTCATTGTACGACTTATAGTCAACGAAACCAGGATAACGAAACACGTTCGACGCTTCAAGAATGAGACTCGACTCTTACGGAAGCCATATCTTTTCATTGCGTGTTAACCTTCAAAAATAAATTTTATCGCGGCATAATATCTTACAACAGTCCTAACGAATGATAGAACCACTCTGAATCTTCCAACTAACTTATATTCTACCAAAAAAAAAAAAAAACGTCCATTTTTATTATAATTTTTTCGAGCGGATAATGTATGCGTACGTGTGTCTGTGAATGCACACAGTAGCGCTGTACGTACATGTATGTACACGGTTTTTACATATCGACCAAGTGGCTGAGGTACGAGTTGATAAACTCGGAACAGCACTCTCTGTATTTATTTCGTCTGAGGGTCGTCTGCCGTCGTTGACGAACGCGTTAATCGTCGAGCGAATTTAACCGTTTGAGTCGCAGGGGTCATAGAAAAAACAGGGTGGAAAAATCGCGAACTCGTCGTGTTTGTTACTTTATCAAATACATGTATATTATTATATACGCGTGCTATTAATTTATAAATATTTCAAGTTTTCGGACTCAAACGGTTAAGAAGCCTCGCTAATTACGACGCTGACAAATTCTTTCGCGTTCACTTTGTACGTCGCGACGATGCTCCGCTTCCATTTGCTTCGCGAAAATCAATTGTTAAATTCGCCAGTTCCACACACACACACACACACACGGCGATATAATTCTCGAGGCAGAAATAAAGACACGTATTCTTATTTGTTTGGGCGTTTAGGAATGTTTCAGATGATTCGCTTTAACGGCTTTCACGCCTACGATGTTTAGAATTCAGAAGATTGATGGCACGGAAGTTTCTTAAAAATTAAGATAATATAGCTCGGTGTATTTGTGGATGAGCGGTAAGTGGATATTCGAGCGACGACGTTTCGTTTATGTACTTAAGAATGCGAGTCGTGGTTGCGCTTATTGCGACGGATGAATAGATGGCGAATATTTTTCCGCAGAATAGTGTCTGTCTTCTGACGGTTACCTTCAAAATATTGCACAATCCGTAATTTCAACGATACGAACAATCGAAGTTACATTTGACTAATACACATAAATCCATCATGATCAGGAGGAACGGTTGTCGCCGATACATATACGAAGTTTGTTGCGCAGGTTTTTAAGGGCAAACGAACAGTATGGATCACTGGAAGCTTCTTGAATTCTTCGACTTTCAACGAACCATATTCCTTCACTCGTATAAACTTGAATTTCTCCCGAACAATGTCTGCGTATAATTTTCATAACGATCAGACCTCGCAATAGATGAAACGATTAATAACGACATGGCGACGAACGTAGGAAATTCATCGCAGTTTCACTATCTCTTGCTGCTCCTCGAAATTTTCTCTTTCACGGTGAACGACGCTCATCGACCAGCCAGCCAATCGCGCGACGATATATTTCTATCGACCGTACGTGGCATCGATCGAACGCGCTTCGATAACTAAAAATAAACTCGATAAACAATTCAACCTCCATTTCCGCAATTACTTCCGCCGTTTTTGTTTCTACCTTTATTAATCGAACGAAGGCTCTTGAAACGCCGGTGCAGTATAACAACGGACGAATGAATGGTGCAATGATATCGGCATGTGCGTGCAACACACGTTTGACCAATAAAATCGATAGGACGAGACTAATACGTGGCCGTGATTGGGCCGCGAAAGCGAGAAAAAGAGAGAAGATGCGTCCACGTGTTTTAACAACGACGTGCATATTATTCTGCACAATGGCGCAGTGGCTCGTAATATCGTTGCACGACTGCTAATAGCACGAGGTGCACAACCTGCGAGAGACTCGTCTGGTGGTCGTCTAGCGACGCCGATACGCGTTAATTGCTATAAATTTACGACCCTTGCAAGAGAAGCCAAGAGAAAAGAAACGAAAAGAGATAGAAGGTACGCCAAAGGGTACGTTTCTATTATCGCGTCGGTGAAGATCAAAGACGAATACAGAGACCTCGTTTAAGCATCGTGCCACGTCCACGCTTTAACGCTATCGCGTACCTGTGCTCTGCTCAGAATAGATTTCTTATTTCGCCTTTTAAAAACATTCGGTGAGAACCGAGGGATATTATTCGTTGGAAACCGAAGACTCTAAGAAAAAAAAGATATCGTATTTCTGAATTTCCGAGTAACGTAGCTGTTTTGCTCGGTGGGTATTATATTTTCAAAACATTCGTCACTGTTACGGGAAACTGTTTGTTCGAAGGCTTGCAGAATTTCAGACGATGTAAGTTTTATATTTCAGCCTCTCGATAATCCTTGTTCATCTATCTGTCGTGAATTAGCATGGATTTGTCGGATTACAATTGAGAAGAGGTTTTTAAGAAGTTTGGACAATATTGATACAGGATGTTGCTTTCAGCTGTTTATTATACAGGATGGTAGTTTTAGGTGATATTCTAAGAACGTAACGCATCGCTGTTTGAGTTTTAGATGAAATATCTTTCAAACTTACTTTTTTATTTATTTCTTGCATTCTAGTATTTGAACAAAGGATGGTAAAAAAAGTAGCGCATTGCACGACGCCTGATACGATGTTTCTTTTGTTCGTTAATGGTCTTCCTTCGTTTTGTAGCGATTCAATTGCATATTGCGCACGGATTTCCTTTCCTCTTTAGGAATTGTTGTTTTGTGGCTTGTGACGTCAAAGGAATCGCAGAATTCCCGAGAGTTCACCGTAGTATTTTTTTTAATTGTAGTCATTTTTATAAATGATTTTAACATTGTTATTATATATTACTAAATACGTATTAACTTTATTCTTTATATATTGTATATAGCTGATGGATAAATTAAATATAAAACAAAATGTTGTCATTCTATAAAGTCATATGTATATCTGTATCTAGAACAATTTGTTTCTAATATATCTGCTTTAATATATTTGACGTATTTAAACAACTATTAATTTGCCTATGTAAGACAAGTTGTAGATTAATCTGGTTATCGTGAAGAGAATTCTCGCAGCTCAAAATTCCCGACACTTCACCGTAGATTTTTTTTTTTTAGTTGTAATCATCTTCATAAATGATTTTAGCATTATTATTACATGTTACTAAATACGTATTAACTTTATTCTTTATATATTGTATATAATTGATGGATAAATTAAATATAAAACAGAATATTATCATTCTATAAAGTCATATGTATATCTGTATCTAGAACAATTTGTTTCTAATATATCTTTAATATATTTATAATATTTATATATATCTTTTATTTGTATTATTTAACTTTAATATATCTTTAATGTATTTAAACAACTATTAATTTGCCTATGCAAGACAAGTTGTAGATTAATCTGGTTATCGTAAATAGAATTCTTCCAACTCAAAAAAGACTGAAAATCATTGTACCATTCATCGTGTCTCTTTCTTCTAATCTTCTCTAATCTTCTGCCAGTTCCTCGGCACCAAGTTTTGCAATCACGCGTGTGCATATCGTATGCTTACTCGTGCACCTTTTCCTATAAGAGTTCTCAATACCAGAGGATGCGCATAGAATGTACAAAGAACGACGACCGAGTACAAGATTTAAATAACAAATTCTCTTAAGATCTTACTACTCGCTTTCTATCTACGCGAATCGAGAAAGTCTTAACTTTTATTCTCTCTTCTGCCACGAGGTCGCATCGCAGGAAGGAAAATTCTCGTTTATGGGGGTCACTTGGCTACGACGTTCGTTATTCGTCATTTTCTGCCCTTCTCAGCTCTTCACGTTCGATATTCGTCGTAGCGTACGAACCCAATTGCAAAGCAATAAGATTTCGGAGAATTGATTCTTCGGTCGGCGGAAATTGCCGATTACCATCGATCAGTTTCTCGATATGCAAAACGAGACACCCAGCGGAGTCTATTTTATATCGCAGGAACATTCAATTACGAGTTTTCGATTGGAGAGACCTCCGATAAAACGATACTAACTGGAACGAGCATGGAAATTCGTATTTTCACTGACGCAAGTTAAGAAACGCAGTTTCACGAGCGGACATTTTTTCGTCCGATAAATATTAGGTTGTCCGGAAAGTTTCTTTCGTTTTATAAGGAAACAATAGACGCTCGACATTTTTTGTTTTGTATTATTTTACTGAATCACGTATGATCCATTTTCTTCAGTTTCTATTATTACGATCATACGTAATTCGATAAAATAATATGACATAAAAAATGAAATAAAACGAAAGAAACTTTCCGGACAACCTAATACTACGATATATATTTTACTTTGAATGTTCCACACATTCTTGCAGATTATGCGCGTTCCATCTATCTTCAAGGTTCTCGTGAATGCCTAAATACTTGCAATCTCCTCCACTGATAACTGTATGATAGAACTATTTAATAAGAAAATGGTAACGAGAATAATTTAACGAAACAACGACGCTTCGAACTCTGTGTGTTTCTCAGATCTAAATCTCATCGACTCTTCTTTCACTCTTCGCTAATTATCTAACTGATTCACGTAACACATTCTTTCTAAATACATTCTCCTACGTTGTAAGATTGTGTTCCAACATTGTAATTTCTAAAAAGGATATGAACAAATGAAGCTGGAAGCCTAGATGTTTACAACAGCTGGTCAAATCTAATCGTAAGATCCATCCCTTTGAGTCACAATTTTTCTCTGTTAGTTTCCTCTCTTAGTCACTGAACTGAGAGATTATTCTGAATCACCAACTTCTGTGATCCTCATTGAAGTCGTAGATCTCAATCTCATCTCGTACCTTGGCGATTCTGACTCGTGAGGAAGATGTTGGCCCAAACATAAATATCAGGAGTCAGACTCGTGAACAGATAGTCGGCCCAAACGAGAATATCACTGGTGAACAGGTATTTACATTTCGGCTCGCATTGTCATTGTTCTCGAGCAATCAGTCTGATTGGTTTACTGCGTTTTCACGCCTACCGCTTGGGCCCGAGCCGAGCTAAATGGCACGGGGAGGGGTTAAGGTATATAAGAAAATGGGAAAGTTTGTTCTAAGACCAGTTTTCGCGCCATCAACCGACTGTTCTAGCGTGTTCGACACTTTACTCTTACACCTGTGTCTTTTAACTACTGAATGGTATATTTGTTCGGCAGTGTACGATTTTGTATTGCGAGTGTCGAGTGTAAGGATTCGTAATCTTCGAAAAGCTGGAGCGTCGTTCAGAAATATGTGCTTCTCCGACAGCTCTAATTGTCCACACTGTGTAAGTATTCGTCGTTGGACCGCGGCTGTAGTGCGTTTGTGGGAAATTGAAAGGTGCAGACACGCACAAAATTCACCAAGCATAGAAAAATATACGAAATATCGAAAGTGTAGTATTCTCTGTAATGAGACTGCGGATATTTACGCGAATTCGTATGGTTGTTATAGTAATCGAACAAATGAAGTCTAAGTAGCGACTTGGCTCAGCTATCAAGTACTACAGCGAATACTTTACTTTGGATATTTCGTGTAACTTTGCGTATTACGCGCATTTTTGCGCTTGAAATTTCCCCGTAAATGCGTGAAAATCCTCGTTAATAACGTTTCCTCGTTCAGCTTCCGTTTCTTCAGTCTTTCAGTTCGCAAAAATACCAAGTTAACGATCTGCATAGATATCCACGATCTACCTATCATTTGCCCATCTGTCGCTTCAGTGCAAGTATTTTTCATCTGTTTCGCGCAGAATGCAGTATTAAATATTGGCCGAACGCTGAAGAGTAATTAGTATCGATCGATAGCGGTCCTCTCGATGTATTTCGTCTGATCACATCCGACCTGCATCAGCCCCTTAATCCGCTCCACTCCCTGTGCGAACGAAATTGCCCGCGGTACGACACAGGACGAAAGAAAATTCAATCTGTTCGTTTGCTTCGTCGGTCACCGTACAACGCCCACACGTTCGTCAAAGTTACGGGAAATTATTTGTTCGAAGGCTCGAAGAATTTGAGACGACGTAAATTTTATATTTCAGCCTCTCGATAATCCGTGTTTACCTAACTGTTCTGAATTAGTATGGATTAGTCGCTTAGTTTACATTTGAGACGAGATGTTTTAAAGAATTTTTGACAATATTAATACAGGATGCTAATATTCTAAGAACGTAACGCACTATTGTTTGAGTTGTAGATAAAGTATCTTTCAAACTTTCGTACTCCCTGTGCGAATAAAATTCCCCACAGTACGACACAGGGCGAAGGAAAATTCAATCTGTTCGTTTGGTTCGTCGGTCGCTGTAACGCAGTCACACGCGTGCAGTGTCGCCATACAACGTTCAAACTTCATCAAACTTACGGGAAATTATTTGTTCGAAGGATTGAAGAATTTAAGACGACGTAAATTTTATATTTCAGCCCCTCGATAATCCGTGTTTACCTAACTGCTCTGAATTAGTTTTAAAGAATTTTTGACAATATTAATACAGGATGCTAATATTCTAAGAACGTAACGCACTATTGTTTGAGTTGTAGATAAAATATCTTTCAAACTTTCATACTCCTTGTGCGAATGAAATTTCCCGCAATACGACACAGGACGAAAGAAAATTGAATCTGTTCGTTTGGTTCGTCGGTCGCTGTAACGCAGTCACACTTGGCACACGCGTGTAGTGTCACCATACAACGTTCAAACTTCATCAAACTCACGGGAAATTATTTGTTCGAAGGCTCGAAGAATTTAAGACTACGTAAAGTTTATATTTCAGCCCCTCGATAATCCGAGTTTACCTAACTGTTCTGTTCATTGGCATGGATTTGTCGCTTTACATTTGAGACGACATGTTTTAAAGAATTTTTAACAATATTAATACAGGATGCTAATATTCTAAGAACGTAACGCACTATTGTTTGAGTTGTACATGAAATATCTTTCAAACTTGAATGAAATTTCCCGCAATACGACACAGGACGAAAGAAAATTGAATCTGTTCGTTTGGTTCGTCGGTCGCTGTAACGCAGTCACACGCGTGCACACGCGTGCAGTGTCACCGGTAGCTTCTTCATCGACGCCCACGATCGCTGTAAAATTGGCCAGCTTGGACGCTCTAGTTACGCAGGATTGCATCTCTCGTTCGCCCACCTCGGCCATCGTATTTATAGAGACACACTCACCTTCTCTTCTCTTGCTGACTGCACGTGTTGTTTCACTCGTTTGTTATTTCCCAGCGAGAAGATAATCTAACCACGATATTCGAGCGTTCTGAAAGAAGCTTGTCTGATGATAGCTGCTCGGACTTGATAACAATTAGCGGCAATAATTGGCGATTAGGTGGGTCGCGCAAGCTTAGGCTTGGATTAACGCTGCAACTACTGCAGCGGAGAAAATTACTGCTTCTACGACTTTATTTTGAAATTCCTACTTCGTGTTACATTTTTTGTCCGCGATGGTGCAACTACTTTTGCAACGACGACTAACGCAGCGACACAATGAATTTTATTTTTTGTATTTATTCAAAATCATAGTATTTTTGTGTCGTGGCTACTCGTCGAAGCGTAAAAGGGTCCTAGAATCTGTTTATCGAACGCGAATTAACCAGTTTCCTCGGTTTGTACAACTTTCCACGCGTTTTTACAATTTTTACCGCGCGTCCTTCGATACGATGGTGTCGATTATCAGGAAAATTCCGGACCTATCATGATGCTACTGAAACCATCGACAGTTCACGATGGTCGATTAAAGCAGGATTTTTATAATCATTATTAAATAAATATAATAAAGGCGTACTTTTATAATCGTAAGCTTAAGGTTGACTTAATGGAATTATCGATGATTCGCCAATCGCTGTAATCTGTTAACGAATTTTGCTTGGATAGAGATATTCCTTGCTTGCACGCTGATAAACATATCAGAGGGAAACGACAAACACAATTTTGCTGATTGTCTCATTTTTGTGTTATTCGGTATTACGTATACTTCGATATAACGTAATCGAAAAGAGGAGCAATCTGTTTGGTTCAAAGATACAAGCTTTTTAACAGTAGATAACAAATCCATGAAGAATTTGTGAAAAAAGATCAAGGACATACCTAATACTCAAAATATGATAATCATCTAGATCTTTTAAAATTTACATTTTTTTTTTTTTTTTCTTTAGAGAGAGTCGTACGTACAGAACTCCACAACCAAAAATAAAAGGACAGTTCTAGTAAAGTGTGATCGTTTGGCAAGATAATGTATTGTAAAATTGCTGCCCCGTGAAGAACAACAAATATGACTTATCGTATCTTTACATTGGAAGTGCTATCGTCTTCAAATACCTTGCTTGGCTTTCCCTAATTAAAAATTCTTACGTGTAAATTTTTGTTACACGAGCCGAGTGCTTTTGTCAAAAAGATTTATTTTTCTCTGCGCAACGAAGCGTATTAAAGAAGGATTAAGGCTGGTTTCTCTTTTGAACGAAATTTGCCGAGTTATTCGGCCGTGTCTCTTTTAATTGCACCGTATACTTAATTCACTCTAAATATTTTCTACGCTCAACGTTGATAATGATAGAAAACGTTGCTTAAATATTCTTCACGTCGCTGATTTATTTCAATTCTATCCGAGTTTCCAGTCGAAAGACGATAATTCATCTGCTCGTTTCTATTCCTACATTTATTAGAACGATAACTCTGTTCGTTTCAACTTCTCGAATTCCATTAACGAAATATGTGACCAACATTTTCGAAATAGAACGATAACAGTCGAGTGATGGTATCGCCCAATCGAATTCCGTTTATCGTACGAAATATTAGCATTTCTTCGCATCGTCGAGAATTTAGAATCTCTCGCGCAAAGCGACCAATTACGCGCCGCTTGTACGTTTATCGTAATTTCTGCGCTCATCAAGTACTGCCAATAATTAAATTCAAATTACACAACCTAACCGTCGCATCGTCCGAAATATAGAATTTTTCCTGCAAAAAAAAAAAAAAAGAAAAAGAAAGAAGAAGACTCTTACGTTTATCGTCATCTCCGCGTCGACTGGTCAAAATAATCTATTAATTAATTAGCCATTAATCAGACCGAAATCATCTTCCGAAATATGCTCTCAGCCTTTAGAATTTTTCCCGCAAAGCGGCGGATACGCGTCTATCGTCGTCTCTGCACCGACTTTTTCCATCGTCCCGCATATATGTATTTAGAGGTGTAACGCGCAAAGGATTCTGGGTCAAAGAAAAACCGTGTAAGCGTGAAAGTGGAGGGAGGAGAGAGGAATGAGCGCGCCAGCTGAAAATGGTTATTGATTTTTAGGCGGCGTCTGCGGGTCCTCCCTATGTTTTATACGAAACTTTTACTTTTAACAGCCGCAGGTGTAGCTTCATTGAACGGGGTTCGACAGGCACGAGAGCTTCTTGTCACGTTTACCGGTCACGGATCACGCTGAATTTCATTCAGACCTGCTTTCCAACCATGACACTCCCAGTCGTTCGAACGGCTTTCTTTCATCCTCGCTCGTTCCACCGAACCACTTGAGCCTATTCACGATTCCCGATCGATCTGCTTGCCTCGGGCAAAAAAATTCATTAACCTCTCATACTGCGCGCACACGTATGTAAATGGCAATTATCTCGGATGAAACGCTAGAATAATAATATTNCAAGCCAGCGTACACGTAGGCTCTGTGATGCTCGAGCGCTCGTGGATATCTTTTACGAACGTGTTATGCGCGTTATAGGAAACATTTAGAAATCTCGTCGGCGCTACAGCTACAGGGGCTTTACTGTCGTGGATGTATTGGCAAAACTTGAGACAAATCTGAAAATATACGTAGAGATCGCAGGATATTTGATGCAAGTGTGGGCGTCAGATCGCACGACCATTTAAACGTATTATCGACATTAATGAACTTCGATGCTACGCTTAAGATGGCTAATCATGCTGTGTACTATTTTTTTTTTCTTTTTACCAAATATATATTTTATTTATGTGTTCTAACTTAGTCGCGATATAATGCAATTTCTATATACATTTGAAGATTGGTTTCAAGTTTAATCAACATAATCACGACAGCCGTGTCAGTGAATCTCATTACGGTGCCGATAAAGTTTCAAAATGCGCAACGCACACGATACACGCGTAAAAGTTTCCTGTGGTAAATGTTCGAATACGTCGGCGATCCAGCGTAATTAATTAACAAACTCGAGCACGATCTATTAATTAGCTTCTTCTTCGTCTACATAGATACGCGAGATCTTGCAAATAATTTGCGAGAGTAATAATTTCCAATTATATTTGGTGCGTAGTAAGAACGCGCGTACAAAACAGACACTGATAAATCATAAATTATTCATTTAGAAGATAATATAGCGTGTCGCGTGTGATTAACATTCCGAACTTAGGAACTGTTTTCTCGGAAGAAGGTCGAACGGATATAAAACAATTCGCAAACAGCGAGCTAGGTGTTCGATGAATTTTTTAGACCTTGCTCGAGTCGCGAAAAAATTGTTCGGCAAGAAGTAGCATGAAATCGGGCTGGTTTCAAACGGCGAGAGTGTGTCTGGTTGAAATTCTTCCGCGGAAATATGTCGTCCCATTTCGCCAGACAGACTTTTTTTTACCGCAGCACGAAGCTGAAACCGTCTCATTCGTTGTATTTATAGACTGCTTGTCCTCCTTGCTTCTGATCATTTATGTATAAAGGCCGCTGTTACAGTGTTCCACAGGGAACAGGTATTCTGCCAATGATACGCCGCTCCTCTTTCTTGCGCGTCACATACCCAAAGATAAACGTGGATGGATGAGATCCATACGAATCTGGCTACCGAACGTTTCTTTCGCCGGCCACCTTCTCCGTTTCTTTTTTTCTTTTTTTTTCATTCTATTTCTCCCATTTGCCTCTTTTCACCTTTACCTTTTATCGTACTTGTACAGTTTGCCGACTCTTTCGATTCGCGCGAAATTCTGATAAATTGATTCGGTTGTACGAATGGAACGTTATCATTATTATTATTATTACTATTATTGTTGTTGTTGTTATTATTATTATTACTTAGCGCGTGCCTTTCGGCTTTGGACGAGCTTTCGGTTCTACATGCCGTTTACACAATACGCTTTTTACATTCTATCGACCTTATGGCGTTATCACCTTATTGCCTCTTCCCTTATATCTGTCTAATCTCTTCTCCTCGTCTATCTCCCTTTTCCTATATATTCTATTATTTATTACTCAGTGCGTGCCTTTCGGCTTTGCATGACCTTTCGGTTTTACATGCCTTATGGCGTTATCACCTTATTGCCTCTTCCCTTATAGTTATCTAATCTCTTTTCCTTGTCTATCTCTCTTTTCTTATGTATCTACCTCTTTTCTTATATATTCTATTAGATCGTATTCTATTGTACTAATATATTATTCTGTTTCCTAAAACTATGGCAACTTTTGGGCTTGTTGCCTGCTTGCTGTGCTTCCTCATTGTCGTTGCATCGCTCTTGCCATTGCTCTTCTCTTCTCCATTATTGTTTTCAGTTCCATTAGTCCTTCTCCAGTCTCGTTTAGCATATTTTCCGTGTCCTTTGGTCCTCCCGTTATTTCGCATTCTTCTACTACGCGTCTCAGGTCTTCTTCTTTCCTTTTACACAGCCTGCATCTTTTCTCACCCTCTTCTTTCCCTTTCATTCTCTTGCTTTGGTCTCGTTTCCACATCTGAATCTTGCTAACATTTTTCTGTCCTTCCACTTGATCTTCCCTTCTAAGTATTTTGCTAACTCTTCTTTGACGATTTTTCTATAACGTTTGTTAGAATGGAACGTACTATCTCGATTGATTACAGAGACGGACCAAGTTGTACTCTGTTCGCTCGAAATTCGTTACGGTACAAAAGAGTTTAGAATTGCGACTTGTGTCTGTGTGCACGTGTAATCGGCATCTTTTGTAGCAGACCTTTTCACCGTGTTGATAAGTCGTCTATGTTAGGGTATACGTCATGACTGTTCATTCATCTTGTCAATTATAACTCCATTTTGCAGGATTACGGCGTCTTTCGCTCCTCTCTTAGCTTTAACGTTTCTTTCATTCGCCAGCGTGTTATAGATCCTTGTGGAAAACTATTTTCGTAGTAAGATTCTCGCGCGATTCGATTAATTTGACTAACGGAATCTGACGAATCGCCGAGTTATAAATTACGAGTAGGTATTAATAAGTTTGGCATTCAAACGAGCGAACTTCTGTCTTACGCGTGCCACGGGCACATAGTTGCAAGCGAATTTTATAAATTACGATCGTGCTATTTCAGAAAAGACTACAAAACTGTAAAATCTCCACGACAGAAATCCGCAACTTATAATTTGTCAATTTGCTAGCATCGTCCTTACCAAATTATAGAGCGAGACGCTGGAGACTAATCGATGTAACGCAAAACGACCCGGAATTAAGTACACTCTCATAAAGCATAAAATTAGAACGTTTAGACGTTGTAATTTCGCCCATAAATACAGCTTGCTGAAAGTGGCATGAAAGCGTACAATACGACATTGCCATTAGTACCATTGTCATTCAGAAATCGACTCGGCCGTCCGTCACATATTAAACGCGCCATATTCGTCGAAGAAACGTCCTCAACCGTACGAACGATGCTAAAGACTTCTAAATACAAAGCGTTTGACGATGTAACGATAAAGATGTACACCGTGCTGTGATCGCGTGCTGTGAACGAGCGACGCATCGTTCGCTCTGTTTCTTCAATCTGGAGCGCTCGATTGTTCTTAGTAATGTTCGTCTATCTGTAGAAGAAACCAAGGGAACGATAGTGGCTTGGTTCCAAGTTCTACCAAAACGTGGCACGACGAAACTTCGCTACTGTAGCCGTGGTCCGTTGCTCAATAGTGTTCCTAGACTTCTAATAGATAACCCAGTGAACCGTTTGCCCGGTTGCGCTCGTTCTTTAAACCGCGTTCAACGTTTAACATTCGGGTCACTTGCCCGATCAAGCGTCGCAGGTGGTACGAGTCTTACGGTAAATTTCTGTACGCTGTTTTCAATAGGCCGTTACCGATGCCCGTGATAGTCCTTCCCTTCGATGGCAAATAAATCCTTCGTGGCAGTCGCGAATTTATTGCGTCGAGGCGCGTCTAAACGTGCCTGAGCTAAGTGCGCCAACGAACTTCATTCGGGACAGCTACGACAAAGTAACGTTGACGTAAGCTAAGATAAAGATCGGTGGCACGGTATTTCTTCGATATTTTCTAATTTATGGGGAAGAATCGGTTCGAGGATCCAGAAATCCGTATGATTCGGTGGGAAGCAAGTGGCGCTGAATTCTTTTGGCAGAGATGCGAGGTATAATATACGTTGACGCGGATTCAGACAAAGATCGGTGATGCGATGTTTCCGAGACGTCTGTTAATTTATTGAGAAACTCGGTTCGACGATCTACGTGACTGAAGCCGTAATAATGAATTTCATTGGCGGATGGTTAATGGTATACGTGTGCACGTATATGACGATGCGANGTCGACACGAAAATCGGTAATGTGGTATTTCTCAGATGTTTGTTAATTTATTGAGAAGCTCGGTTCGACGATCTGCGTGACTGAAGGCGTAATAATGAAATTATTTCATTGATTAATTAATTAATTGAAATTTCATTGGCGGATGGTTAATGGTATACGTGTGCACGTATATGACGATGCGAGTCAATCGAAAATCGGTAATGTGGTATTTCTGAGATGTTTGTTAATTTATTGAGAAGCTCGGTTCAACGATCTGCGTGACTGAAGGCGTAATAATGAAATTATTTCATTGATTAATTAATTAATTGAAATTTCATTGGCGGATGGTTAATGGTATACGTGTGCACGTATATGACGATGCGAGTCAACACGAAAATCGGTAATGTGGTATTTCTCAGATGTTTGTTAATTTATTGAGAAGCTTAGTTCGAGGATCTACGTGTTCAAGTGAGTAATAATGATTTTCATTGGCGGATAGTTCACGATCCTAGTATCTATGTGTATTATGTCGCTGTGGATTAAGATGAAGATCGGTGACGTGATATTTCCGAGGTACTTTTTATTTCATTGAGAAGGTTGGTTCAACAGTTTCTGTGCAATTTGTAACAGGTTCAGCGTAAGCTGTCAATCTTATTGTACATCTTTCGTATCGTGTGTCTACCATTATTTCTGCTAGCACGTGTAAAGGGAAAATATCTAACGTTACTACCTAATAAAAGGAATAAAATCTTTGAAAAACTGCGAGTGGTCACCGGTAGGTACCTCGCTGGCAGAACCTGCGCGATTTGCCTTGCAACGAATTTATTGGACAGCAAGCCTCCTCCTCGTCGTTAAATTTACACCGCTGCGCTGATAACTTTACTCTAGCCATCGCTTTTTTTCTTTAATAGCGTTTCGAACGAATAACATTTCTAATTCCACGCGCACTGTGAAATGCTCTCGAATGCTTAAAGATTCCAATGCTTTTTACATCACACGATTACACAATACGATACATTGTACGATTACGTAATTACCATAATATTTCTAAATCTCTTCGATTTTACGCGTTCTTCTGCTCGATGATTTCGTGCCTTTCGTCTCTCAGACTCGAATCAAGGAATGAAACATCAATTTGCAGTTTCACTTCTTTAAAACTCTCGTCATCCTTCTTTCTACCGTATTCTCTTGTCCATTCTCTTGTTCTATCAGCTCGCAGATTTAACCGAAAAACTGATACCGGTTTTCGGTATATGATATAATTCGCGTGCAATATAGATTTGAAGGTTTCCATCTCGGAACAATTGCAACGAAACGGTTAAAAATTCGTTGCCAGAGGCTGGAGTTTCGTTGTTTCTTGGAACGACGAGAACCTCTCGAGAGAACAAAGGTGGAAGAAGCGAAAAGTATGAGAGCGTAGGTATAATGTGGACGTCGGATGACGCTCGTTTGCCCGGACAATTTGTGATAATGACCGGAACAGCTGATCGTGTGCTCACTACGAGAAACGATTCCTCCTCTGCCGGCGTGAAACCGCGTATATCTCAATTTGTACCGCGTGTTCGATCGTCGAAGATCGCCATTTTCACGTTATATCCGTTTTCTCCGCATTAACCACCGATAGCCGAGGCGTTGATCTTTCGCTTGCTCGCTGTACACTTGCAGAAACTTTCTGCCAACGTATCATGTATCGCGTAGAAATCATTCTGAAATTCCATTAACATTGCAACGAATATCGTTATATCGCGTTAGTAAGATTTAACCAATTCGAAAATAAGTATACACGTACGTATAGAAGCTACAAGGTATTTGTTGCAAACTTGTACACACTTGGCAAAAATTATAGCAAAATATTTGAACTGTCAGTTATTTATTATTTCAACGAACCTCGTATGCTTACTCGTGTATAATAATTTTTTATTAAACATATGTTTACAATAAATGTGTTCCAACTTCTATAGACATACGTTTTCCAGTTGGATTCAAATAGCAACACAGACACGACGATCTCGTCCCATTGGAGCGCTGAGGTGAACAATTTTCTATGGTGAGACTACACGTACATTTCCCGTAATTTTCGTATAAAGTTAACAGAATATCAGATTCGTCTATGGAGTGAAGTATCTTCGATAAATTATTCCAATCCTTCAATTTTTTTTTTTTTAATGAAAGATATTCTTGGCTGGTTTTGATTAATTTTTTATCATGAATTTCATAAAACGTAGATATAATTAATAATATTAATATAGATATATTTAATAATATTAATTTATTCTAATTCTGAACTTAGAATTAGAATGAAATTACTATAGAAATTGACTGTAGAAGTGAATGTCTTGAATAAATTATTACGGTCTACTTCTTTACGAGAAGGATTCTTCATTCATCGACGTCCATACGTGTAACTGATAATCCTGAATCTAGAATTCCAACGAAATTATTACGTAACTTCAAAGTGACCAGATGCTCGCGCTAATTCTAACGGAGATGCGTGTAGAATCTTTTTGCGAAGCCGAGTTCTAACGCGGACTTGTATCTTAATGATTCGGTGTATCCGGAAAAGAAACGTGCGAGTAATTTCCGTCTTTAAGTTACTGTGTCAGATGCATCAGCAAAGATACGGATCTTGAAAATCATTCGGTCAACGAGGAAACTTCTTAACGAATAGCTAATCCGAGGAAACACGTCGAATTTCGAAATAAAACACTGCGGAATCGTTAATGAACTCAAACGATTTTCTGCCTCGTATGATGCACAGCAAATTTGAACGATGCGAAAGAGACATCGCCGGTGAACGAACTGCGCACACGTTAATTACTTTTGCATCATCCCGGTTGCGAGAGTTGCCACTCGTCGCTATTAATGTAACACGATTCGAATGAAACACGAAAATTTCTCTTGTAACTAGACACCTTGCAAATTAGTTCTATTAACGCATCGCCGTTGGCAAAATTTCCACATATGATACAACATCTTATTAACGCGTTCCACATCCCGCGACCCATATGGAGAAATCAAAGTTCTTTTCTTTCCTTTTTTTTTTCCAATCGTGCAGCTATATGGTACACAGAGCGTCCCTGGATTTAACAAGCAACGAAAAATGTTACATAAACATAAGTCATTGGAAGATTTATTAAACAGTCGCGACAAAAATGCGAAGTACGATAGGAAACAGTAATAAACTTGCGATTGTTATTAGCTGTTAATAGCCCATTTCGACATTTTCTCCGTTCCTCTCCATACGAAACTGACAGCGATAAAAGATTGGATTTATCGTCCCGTGAAGCCCGTTTCGATCTTGCTTCGTCTCGCTGAACCGATCTGCACTGATCAACGTTTCCTATCGATTCGACGTATGTCTCAATGCGTATACAGGGTGGTTGGTAACTGGTGGTACAAGCGGAAAGGGGGTGATTCTAAGCGAAAAAAGAAGTGGAAAATATAGAATAAAAGTTTGTCGTTCGAGGCTTTGTTTTCGAGAAAATCGACTTTGAATTTTCGCTCGGTACGCGTGCACTTTATCGCGTCTCGTTACAACGGATCTCACTGTAGATCGTTGTCTCGATCGACGTTACGTTGATAAACACCCAATGTGACCGAAGTGTTTTCCTACCTATTAACTCACTATCCGACTTTTTTATTCTATATTTTTTTTATTCTATTTTTTTTATTCTATATTTTCGACTTCTTTTTTCGCGTAGAATCTTCGTTCGATATATCTCGCTGTTTTTAGACTTTTTTTTTTATAACGTTTATTGTCCAAGAAAATGCCTATTACGTGTTTGTTTTATTCACAATAAACAACGAATTTCGGTTGCGGGGTGGATTAGGCGAAAGTACCGATACGCGACGGTACGACGTAGCCATACAGTGTTTTGTGTCGAGAATACATTTTGGCGTTACAATTTATAATTTTATGAGGCATTGTTTTTCTTCCTATCTCTGTGCTGAAAACTTGGTCGCAAAAACAGGACAGCTCGGTAGTCTACTTTTGGTTTGTGTGGGGCTGTGGGATTTGGGGAAGGGTTGGTGGATGGTGAAAGGGGAGGGGAAGGGGGTGTCATGTAGGATTATTACAATATTTACAAAGTTACAATATTTACACTATTTTACACGGAGTTTTTCTCTCTTATTATTATTATTTTTTGCTGTTTTTAGACTGTTCACGTATAAAATGACTTGACATTGGAGGCGATATTTCGTATTTCTATTACACACAACTCTTTAACAAATCTTTAAACGATCTGCGTTTATATGACGTTTTTCGTTTGATTGTAACATAGAGTTACAGTCAATTTAATATTTATCTAATAATAGAGACAAGGTTTGGCTGTGAAGCAACAGGACAGCTCGTACCTGTACAGCGATTCGACTCTTTCGTCTGTTTGAAGAATTTCATTTAATAAGAATTTTGTTAAATTAGTAGACTTTATATAATTTGGAAAGTTATAGCTCACGCTATCGCTATTTTCGTCGAGGGGAGATTCGAAAATTGGATCACGTCGATCGTAACGTGAATATTCCGTAATTAATGTTTTCTTCGGACGCTAATTCTTCAAACGACGTAAAATTAACTTGCACCGAGATTTTCAAGAACTTGTTAGGTAACGTGAGTTTTATAATAAACGTTCGTCAACCCTCGTCTTATTACTTACACTTTTCCCGGAAGCGACGTCCGATAAAAAATAAATAGCCGCGACAACTATTTTCATCGTCGACGATGATTAAAAAAAAATGCCTTGCTGTTGCTATAAAGAGCGGCCAATAACACGGCAGACCATTAACCGATACTTTGATCTTGCGAACATGCTTTCATCTAATCTTTCGAACGACGATTTACCGCAGAAGACGAGAAAAATTCGCAGAACTATAAAGAAATTATTCAGATAAAACTGTCTGTCTTTCTACGTTTCTAGTTCGTTAAACATTTTTCTAATTTATTGAATATCCTCACTGATCGTAGTTTTGCCAGAAGCAACATTCAGACAACACGTTCTCAACTATTTTCAACGTTCTCGTTAACAAACTAATTAATTTTCTAATTTTCAGAAGGCATTCGCTTCTCGATAAACTCTTTAAACTTCTAATTTGCTTGAAACTTCAACAGATGAAAAAAGTTGACGGAGTTGTACAGATACAGTCATCTTTCTACAACGTTTATTGTTCACGAATATCTTTATAGTTTACACTCGTGTAATTTGTTCGTCGACTACGCGTTTCCTGGAAGCAATATTTCCACAACATTCGATACGCCGATTATTTTCAACCTTCTCGTTAAAAATCTCATCGATAGACCGCGGACGTTTATACGAATCCATTTATTTTTATAAAAACTAAAAAAAGGTACATAGAGATGGCTGTACATGGAGATTTGCTTCACTCTCGAAATATCAGAGCGAGTACTTTAGTTTGCGCATATTCGCGTATTCTTTCCGTCCATTTAAATTTCCCATAAACGCGCGAAGGATATTTTTATGTTTTACGTATTCTTAGGTTGTCCGAAAAGTTTCTTTCGTTTCATAAGGAAATAATAGATGAACAAGCGTTTTTTGCTTTATATTGTTTTATCGAATTTTCTACGATCCATTTTCTTCCCTTTCTATTATTACGATCATACGTAATTCGATAAAATAATATAAAATAATACAAAAATGTCGTGCATCCATTATTTCCTTAGAAAACGAAAGAAACTTTTCGGACAACCTAATACATATACAGGATGGGGCATTTTAAACAGGTCAGCTGAATAACTCGCTTGTTTTTGAAGATAGGAGAAAATGCATCAGACCAAACTTCAAAAACAAGCGAGTTATTCAGCTGACCTGTTTAAAATGCCCCACCCTGTATATATCATATACATTTCCACCTGTAACGTACACTATGTACATTTCTTTCTGTCCATTCAAACTTTTCACAAATTTACGCATCTCGATCTTCCTTCATCAACGTCCTAATCCCCAGAAAATATCCACTTCTCGCAAAACTCCCCAAACGTCAGCAACTGATCGGAATTCGTTCGATCAGAAGCACGACAAACAACCATTACACGTGCCATCTGTTCCGAACGAACGCAAGTATAACGTCTCATCGAACGTACACTTTGCGATCGTTCACCTTGCAGATTAATTATACCTTCCCTTCCCCCCCCCCCCTTGGCCAGGAAGCGAGGTTCGAGCACGAATAAACAGCCTTAATAATTATTTCCACCGTCGAAGTGC